>BDUI01003930.1:50942-82866 GCA_002335545.1 Apodemus speciosus
GCTATATTTATGCATTCTTGTCAGTCCCTCTAAGGGCACCAGTCAGAGTGGATTAGAGACCAACCTAATGGACTCCTTTATACTTAATATTTTTAAAATCCTCATCTGCAAATCGTGCCACCTTGAGGTGCTAGGTGGTTAGGACCACAGCACAAATGGTTTAAGAAAGGCAATTCAGCTCTTAGCAGCACTCAGTAGAATATTTTAACCCACAGAAAGGCAGAGAAGGAGTAGAATCTCAAGGTACTTGACTGATGAGCCTTGCGGGCAAGATACTGAGTGAAAACCACCAGTCACAGGGGCCTGTGTTCTGTAATTCCATTTCAGAGATACCCAGAATATACATATGATGTAGACAGAGGCGGAGCACAGGCTACAGAGTTGGAGATAGAATAAGGTGAGGTACAAACTGCTAGTTAGAATAATGGTTCCAGAGGTGACCGGAACTCCCAGAACCAAGGGTAAGACTGCAGAGCTTGACTTTCAACTCTCTGGATATATTCAGTGTCTTGTTTAACGATGTAAGCTTTCTTTTAATTGACACATATTCTTTGGAGGCTGGAGCAATGGCTCAGTGGCTGCTCTTCTAGAGGATTTAGGTTTGATCTTCAACACCTACATGGTAACTCACACAACCAACTGTAACTCCAATCACCAGAGATCTGACATTCTATTCTGGCCTCTGGATGCACTGGATGCACTCTGTGCATAGACATACATGCAGGCAAAACACCCAAACATATAAAATGATAAAAACAACAACAAACATAAACAAACAAAAAACAGAAAACAAATTATCAGTTCATCTCAGAAAAAGCTGGCACCATCTGAGTCTGCTGCTTACTTCCAGTAGAGGGAAGAGGGACTAAGTGTTTTGTGTCATGAACAGGGCATCAAGTCACACTGGGGACACCAGATGCATATTTCCCCTGTCATTCCTTGATGACGGGTGCCTTTCCTCCCACCCAGCTCATGATGCTATCTTGGTAAAACCACAGGGCCTAGTGAGCCATGTGCTCTCACCCTTCTTCTTTGGTCAAAATCCAGTTGGATTCATAAATCCACACGCTCAGGTCTTTTTGAGGCTGTATTTTCCTCTGTTTTCCTGTTGGATTCTGCCATGGTCACCAGCTCTGATCTTGCCTGTTGCCTTAACTGAGAAGTAGCCTTGCGACTGCATTCTTCTCTATAACCTTGAATGTTTTTCTTTTTCCCTTTTCTTTTAAAGATTTATTTATTTATTTTATGTATGTGAGTACACTATCACTTTCTTCAAACACACAAGGAGAGGGCATCAAATCCTATTACAGATGGTTGTGAGCCACCTTGTGGTTGCTGGGAATTGAACTCAGGAACTCTGGAAGAACAGTCAGTGTTCTTTAACCGCTGAGCCATCTCTCCAGCCCTCCCTAAATATTTTTCAATATGCAGACATTTATTTGCTTCACTTTATCTTGGTAAATTCAAAAAGATCAGAATGGGTTTGTTTAGAAAAATCTGCAAGATGGTTTTATAAACAAGTAGCTGTTACCTCCTATTGTAGGTTATGATGTTTTATATAAAGAAGTCTGGATATTTGAAAAGCAGTATCGAGGCCGAGAACTGCCAGGGTTTGTGAATTATAAAACATTTGAGAACATCATAAGAAGACAAATCAAAATCCTGGAAGAACCAGCTATAGAAATGCTGCACGTGGTCACTGGTGAGTGCTGCACAGGGTTTCACTGAAGAATGCTATTGTTGCTCTTAGCCATTTTATTTCTGTGATGCGGACAAAGGCAGTACTGCACCTCAGAGCTGTCTGTCAGCATTGGTTCTAGGCCAGTGGCAGGTTTTCTCTGTGATCCCGGATACTACTGTGGAGTTCAGGAATCCAATCTATTCTGGCACTGTGGGCAGATTTGCTGTCAAAAGACAGTTATAAAACCTCCTATGCCCTTAGCTCAATCCTATAGAGAGCACAGCCAGAGTCCTTCATGTAAGATGATAACCACCCTTCTCTTGCAAATATGTTATCTATGGAAACATGGGAGTACTTCTCTCTTCATTGGGCAAAGAGAAGAGAAAGGAGGGAAAGAGCAGGAGAGTACCCACATCTCTCACCTCTTCCCTGGTTTTGCATCTACATAGCATGAACACRTTACCCCTTACCACATTAAACTGGTTTTTTTTCTCTTTTTAATCAGAAATTGTACGAGCTGCCTTTACAAGGGTTTCTGAGAAAAATTTTTGTGAGTTTCTTAACCTCCACAGAACTACCAAGGTAAAGCCAAATATATTATTTTTAAAGCATAATGAATATAACAATCGAGAATCAATGTTTTTGGATTGAGATTATTTCTGCTTTTCTGTGCTTGTTTGGAAAAGGCTTAATTAAATTCCTGCTTAAATTTTAATGATGAGGCTACTGGTGCTGTCTGACTAAAGTGGGGGCATGGAGAGGAGTGAAAATGGAGGGAGGAACAGAGGGAGAGAGGATTCAGAGATGAATGCTGAAATCCACAAATCCACCCTGTCAGGAAGACTCACAGATCCATGTTACAATRGCACTCCTGACATMGAGTGAAAGGTGTCAGATATGGGACTCAAGCGGGACATTAAGATGGATTGTGGGAAGTAAGACAATTATTAGAAAAGTTGATAATGTTATAGTACACCAGTATACCAGTCTCTCTGAGGAAAGTCAGGCCCCAGGGCCCCAGACACTCTGACAGGGATCTGATGAGGAATGAAACTCATAGAACAGACTCGGGTCCCTTATAAGTCTTCGAGGAAGGAGGAGCATTTTATAACCCTGTATCCATGCTCTCTGATACCCCAGCAGGCAGAAGGGAAAGGGGTGGGGGAAATGTGGCCACTGGTAAGCATCATATAACCATCAACAGCCTTTCGATGTCCTTTGATGTGTGCCATGTGTCTTAGAAAACTTATTTCCCAAAATGAGAAATCCATGCATCTGAAAGCCTATTGGCTTAGTAGGATAGCTGATATTCTGCGAGCAGAGGAAAGGGAAGGGCTGCTGGATTCTCTGGGCCAGAGTTCGGGCTGGATTCTATCAGTGAGGATGCTGAGTAAAGGCTATCCTCTATGGCTGCCCTTAGAGCCCAGGACATGATGCCCAGAGATGACTGACCTAAAGTGAGCCCCTCTTATATCTGCACATTCTCTGATAGAAGCTACTTCCTGTAGATGTCAAAGCTGCTGAAAGAGTAAGGAGAGTAGCTGGGTCAGAGCTGAGAGTCTACACAAGTCCCAGCCCTTGCCTACCAGTATTCCTTACTTCTCTCCTGGTTGTGACCAAATACCTGATAAGAACAACTTAATAAGGGTTTATTTAGGCTCATGGTTTGAGGGGGTACAGTCTGTTGTGGTCAGTAAGACAAAGTAGTAGTCGTGTGAGGCAGCTGGTTACACTGCTTTGTTCAGAAAACAGATGAATGCTGATATTCAGAAGCCCAAACTATAGGATAGCACTGCCCACATTAGGCTGGATTTTCTATCTCATTTAAACATCTCTGGAAATACCTTCTCAGACGTGCTCGGATGTAGAATCTTGTGTGATTCTGAATCCAGTCAAAGAGCTGGAGAGGTGATTCAGTAGTATAAGAATGTTTACTGCTCTTGGAGAGGACTTGGGTTCAGTTCCCAGTACCCACATCCAGTGACTCCAGTTCCAGGGGATCCAGCCCCTTTGTCTGGTCTTTGTAGGCACTTGCATGAATATGGTACACAAACACAGACACTTATAGTGCGCACACACACACACACACACACACACACAAATAAATAAATAAATAAATAAATAAATAAATAAATAAATAAATAAATAAATCTTTAAATCCACACAAGTTGACACTGAAGATTGACCTTTGTAGCAGTGGGCAACTCAAACCTGGCTCAGACTTCCCCTGATTTCTGCCTTCAGGTCAGGGGACCTCCACACAGATGAGCTGAGATGGGGCATGGGGAGGAACAGGGACCACTCCCAGATAATGACTGCTTTTATTTCTGCCAGGTGACTAGATGCTTGTGGACCTGTTGGATATCCTTTGTTCTTACTCCATGGTAAGCATTTCTTCATGACTATCAGCTTGCTTTTCTCTTTCTTTGCAGTCCAAACTTGAAGACATCAGATTAGAACAAGAAAGGGAAGCAGAGAAGTCAATTCGACTTCACTTCCAGATGGAACAAATCATCTACTGCCAGGACCAAATTTACAGGGGAGCCTTGCAGAAGGTCAGAGAGAAGGAAGCTGAGGACGAAAAGAAGACAAAGCATGGCACCATCAGTTCCTTTCAGTCCCAAGATTTACAGAACTCATCCATGGCTGAGATATTCCAGCATCTGAATGCCTACCGCCAGGTAAGTGCGTGAACACATTGGAACTGGGTTTTTGGCCATTTATTCCCTTTGTTTCTGTGTGTCTCTCTGTATAGGGTGTAAGTCTGCAAGGGGTTTCAGGGCAACTCTGTCCTACAACTCTAGGTGAGCCTCTGGGAAGTGGTTCTAATTTATTCACATGAACAGGTAGCTTAGAGAAAAAGACATCTGCCTTTTATGGTCCACGTGACCCTGACTGAGTGGCTTAGACTCTGAGAACATCAGCTTTCTTCTCTGTAAGAAGTGGTTTCCCCGTCCTGAGCACCAGTGATGGAGTATAGAGCCCTTAGTACAATGTTGGGATTCCATGCATTCATCAAGTATAAGCTAGGTCCTGACACCTGTTTGGTGGGGCACACATCATGTAACCTAGGTAACAGCAGGTCCTACTCAGTCAGAGATACAGGGACTTTAAGCATCCACACAGGGGAAGTCATAGTGACCTTTGTGTGTATAGAGTCTTGTGTTAATCTCTCCCTACTAGAAGGCCAGCCTTGTCATGTGGCCAAGCCCATGTTTCCTGGATCCTATGTCCATGCACCTGCAGATAATCAGATTTGCTATCTCTGGGGCTCTGACAACTCCAGGGACCTCAATAAGTGGAGGAGTAGAGGTTTTATCCTTCCTGACTGGCTTTTTTTCTCAGAGTATAATGTCCTCAGTGTCTCTACATGTCATACTATGAATCAGGGCTTGTCTGCAGACATCATCCCTTCCTTTTGGCCAAGGCCCTATTCCCACCTAAGGCACCCATGACTGGATATATTGGGTCTTTATGCCTTCTCTATGTCCCTCACAACTCTGTACCTCACTTTTTCCCATTGCCTCTGTCCACTGCCAGGACACTGAGAGGCCTGAGGGAGGCCTGTATCTGCCTGCATCTCACTTCTCAGAGATGACATGGGTCACACCCTAGCCATCTGTTCTATGTTCTGCCATGACTTGAAATTTGTGCCCCAACTGTGACCAGGTAGTTATCACTTGTCTGGCATCTTCTTACTCTGGTGTCTTGTGACATCCATTTAACCATCTCCAGAAGGCAGTGGTCATGGTATACTTGTATCCTAAAGAAGAAAAATGAATACCAGAGAGACACTAGATGGGAAGTCAACAATAGATGACATATAACTTGAAGAGCAACCTGTCTCAGGACTGGGAGAATTGAGCTGTTAGCTAGGAGAGCAGATGGGGCAGGTAGAGGCTGACTTCCTTCAGGTAGTTCATTTAAACTCTGCCTAGCCATACTTCCTCCTACCGAGAAGCCCGGGTCTTAAGGACAGATGCTCTCAGCAGAGGGGTCAGCCATTTTGAAATGGAGTTGGGGTATCTCTGTGGACTGTGTTCCATTATGTATTACTCTTTTGCACTGAAAATCCATTTGATGGTGAGGGAAACTGATGGAATCCAGAGTCTAGCTACCACCTGCTCTGCCAGGACACTGRGGGGCCTGAGAGAGGCCTGTACCTGCCAGGATCTCACTGCTCAGAGATGACATGGTAAGCTTAGGCTCCCTGCACCTCTCCCTCAAGCCTTCTGTGTCTCCCTCTACTAGGAGGCTCACAACCGCATTTCCAGCCACATTCCCTTGATCATCCAGTATTTCATCCTGAAGATGTTTGCTGAGCAGCTGCAGAAAAGTATGCTCCAGCTCCTGCAGGACAAGGATTCCTGCAGCTGGCTCCTAAAGGAGCAGAGTGACACCAGCGAGAAGAGGAAATTCCTGAAGGAGCGGCTGGCCAGGCTGGCCCAGGCTCGGCGCCGGCTAGCCAAATTCCCTGGTTAAGCTGGCTCTGTCCTTCCCAGTGTCTCCTGGATACTGATTCAGAGACAGAAGGACTTCTGCCTTTCCTGGTAGTTATACCACCATCCTTTATCCTCTGAAAAGTACTAGCACTCAGATTTGAAGGCACTTTCTGCTCACTCTGAGATGAGGAAGAGAAAGGCTCTCAAAACTTAGCAGGTAGATGGGTAGAAGAAACTACTTGGCTGATAAGACATTGCCTTCTCCCTGAGTACCCTTGCTACCCACCATGTTCTTTACCTTTTAGCACTCTGCCAGGAACAAGAATTTGATGTACAAATGGGTCATGGTGTTGGGAGCTGCCTGTTGCATTCTTTAATAAACCAGTTTTCTTTGACTCACTTCGAATTGGGGGAAGGGGTTACACAGAACTGCAGAGGGTGGAGGGCAAATGGGAAAAAAATGGGTCACTAAAGCCAACCCACTTGGAATTGGGAACCAAGGAGAGTTTACTTCCTAGGGACTTCAGCAAGTGAAGACAAGCTTGGAAAGACAAACTATCAAACACATGGGCACTTTTCCTGCAGGGAGTACAAAGCAGTTTCATTGTGAGCAGAAGCTATGGGAGGTTCTGCATGCCCAGCTGTGGTAGAAAGACCATCCAGGGTAGGACTAGGTCAGGTAGGGAACCATACCCTCCCTGCAGGAGAGCTGCAGAGTCTCTCCATGACTGGGAGATGAGCAGATAAACCTAACCCTAAGACTGACTCTTCCCGAACCCAGCTCCAACTCTACACAGCACTTCCTGACTTCAAGTTTAAGAGGCCTTGAGTGTAGCTGAGGACAGATTCCCAACAGAGGCCTTGACACCAGGTTCATTGAAACACTGAAGCATCAGGAATGCCAGACCCAAGAAGGAGAAGATGCCTTCAGTAGGGAGGGAGAGGAACAAGTTGCTGAGGGACAGTCCCCAAGAAACATGATGAACATGGGGCACAGTGAGACTCCAGAAAAACTGACTACCTCAAGAGTGCCTTGCCCCCTGAGGAGACCAGTTGCATAGCCCATTCTTAGATGGCAGCTGGGCAGTTGACTAGCCACTCTGTACCCTCCTAACAGATCTCACCCTACATGTCTTCTGGCCTTTGAAACTCTACCATCACTGACTTTGGGAGGTTCTAAAATAAGCTTACAAGGATGCTAGGAAGACAATGACCACTATCCATGTGCAGTTCCATAGCCTAGGCTGGGTGACACCAATAGGCCTCTCCAGGGCTGACTACTTGTCATTCCCATGGTCACTGGCGCTCACAGAGACTGACTATGAACTGSAGCTTGAAGTACATAAGCCACTCTTTACAGAAGATTCTGGGAGAATATGGTGGGCAGGGATTTTAAACATCTCTGACTCAAGTATGTGTCCCTCCAGCCTGGTGCCTTAGGAGTTTTCCATGCTCAGGGCTAGCTCCATCTTATAAGGACATTGGATTCTGATGGACTAAAAACAGTCAGAGGCATCCAAGTATCAGATGTACCTTGCCTGGCTGCATTGGTTCTCTGAATATATAGAGACTAAGGGGGGGGGCAGGTGAGAGTCTATGCTATAAAGGAGGAAGTTTATGTAGCCTGCTGGGTGTGGTTCTCCCAAAGAGCCAAGAGGATGATCCTTTTGGGATATAAAGGACAAGTGTCCAGACTCTGTTTCTGTGGTCATCAGAATCCAGAGTGAGGACTCTGGGACCCCTCTGTGAGATTCTAGCACTAGGAGAGGCTAGGTTCAGATMAAAGCTCATCAGTGCCTCTAGGATGACAGTCACGTCCAAGGTATTGTCACCTGTTATGTACCACCTGCCTGACGTGGTGTTAGAATTTGTAGTGTATCTTCTAGACCCTCAACCCAGGAAGGTGAGTATTATAGAATGGGCCTTGGCGAATATTATAGAGTGGGGACATTTGGTGTAATAAGGGGAGTAAGAGAAGGCCTAGACAGATATTGACAGGCTGCAGTAGACTGAACACTGGGGCTGGCATGCTTCAGGAGCTCAACCCAAGTGTGATGGGGATCCATATGAACTTTGTTTCAAAGGTCTTGTGAACAAGATGTTTTCAATGAGGAGAGCCTTCTGCTTTCTATAACTCTTCAAGTGGAGCATATACTTGCCACCAGCCAATCAGCAGACCCCCACAGCAAGTATCAAGGAGGGAAGCTGATGTGAGGGTAACACAATACCAGGTGACAAGGGGTCTGATGAACCAGCACCCAGCTGTGTTCCCCTCAGACTCATTGTATCCAGGCCAGGCAGGAAACTGTCAGTCAGTGATGTGTCTCCTTTGTTCCCATAGAGAATGCTTCAATGTTCCAGCTTGTTGGGCCTCAAGTACCATCACTGCAGGCTGATGTATTTAGGATGAGCCAGAAGCCCCCTGAGGGAGGTTCTCAAGCCTTCTTTCCAAGTACAGAGATTTTAAAGCCCTCGTCAAACACTGCACCCACCCAAGTGAGCCTGGGTTATGTCATGCCACATAGTCACCCCTCTACACTGTGACTGGATAGAATTGCACTGTAGGTGTGTCTCTGGGACCACAACCTTGGCCTGAATGGAAAATAGCTTTAAAATCAGGGACCTAGATCACAGGAGCACCTCAGAGACATGAGCTCAGGCAAAACTGTCATCTCAAAATTCAGCTAACCAGTGATCATCTCAAGGCTGGGTTCAGCTTCTTGCCCAGCTATGAGAAGATGCCAATGCTGATTTTTACTCTAATGAGAGGCTGGTTTAATTTACACTCAGAAAAGTAAATGTGTTGTTTAACTACACCAACATCAGTGTGTTCCTCATCTTGTTGCTTTTGGCTTTATCTTTCAAGTGAAATCAGCACCTTGTACAAATGAACCAGCCTAAGATGAAATTCTCCAACATGGAAGAAGGAAACATCCCAATTTGTTTGCCCATGGAAGCATGCTAAATCAGCATTAGTCTTCACTGTCCCCAGTGTCTGATTGTAGTAATTCCTACAGCTGTAGGAATCTGCAGCTGTGAATGGGCATGCTGTAGTGGCAGCTAGCTTGCCATTCTAACACACATGCTGAGGCAAGTCCTTCTCCCAGCAACTTACCGCTGTAAGTTGGCTTCTTTGTATGTTCACATTTTCATCATAATTTTGCTGCTGCAAGCCCCCAAACACAGTGCTGCATATCTGTAATGTATCATCAGCACCATAAGGCAGAAGTGGCTAATGGGAACATGTTAGAGTAGGTTTGTTCCAGCTGAGATACGAAGTTGATGGATGTGGGTCAATGGTGAGGAATCTACAGRGTATGTTAGATATGCTGTTTAGGGATAGAGATGTAGCCCAATTGGTATGGTGCTCTTATGTAGAAGACCACATCCATCCTTCTGTACATTGTCCCAACTACAGGGAAGATGTATGAGGCAGCATCTCTTGTCACCATGAACCATCTTGGCCTTGGAGAAAAAGCCACAGGGTACAGATGCTGGACTTASTCTAGTCAGGTTGCCTGATGATATGGGAGCCTAGAAATGTGTCTCCAAAGCTAAGGGTCTCCACACATCAGCTGACATAAATAGGCTTTATCAGGTGCCTGCTCTGCTCTTTTTCAGGCCAAAGGGCTGTGATGGAGGCCTAAGGAGGAGCTGGGATGGAGTGGTGGTAATTGTGGTTCTTGGAGTCTGACTTTGGGAGACTGTGATGGGGAGCTGGTAAAGCTCTTGCAGGAGTCACTGGAAGACTATATCCAARCACAGGGGTCAACCAGGGTCTGCCAGTTCTGGGGGCGTGCTCTGACAGCATCTCTCCCCAACCTAGCGGCAGCACTGGCATCCTTCCTGAACTAAGAACTGTAGCTTAGCCCTGCCCCTGGGGCACAACTACAGAGCCGACAAGTAGTGAAAAGAATTATACTTTATTCATATAATTCACAGTGGAATCTCACAGCTCAGAACAGACACAAAGCAGGAAATAACCAATCAATGGCAAAGACAGGGAGAGCTAAGGAGGGGACATGATCTCACACTTCAAGGTGCTTGCACATTTAGGCTGTAAGTAGGTACCTAATGGCATCTAAGAAGGTCCCTAGAGTGTTGTTCCCAGAGGAAGCATGAGGGAGTTTTCTATGCATGGAGTGGCAACCATTCCCTGGGGGCGGGGAGAGACCCTCCCCAGCAAAGATGGAGTCCCAGCTACGACCCATTCACTGTCTTCTGAAGAACCAGGCAGAGAGGAGGCAGAGCCTCACCATAGGTAAGGTAAGACATTCATACTTTATATTTGGTAATTCTGGCATGGCTTTCCTAGTATAAACCCAGGGCCAGAAAAGGACAGAAGACAATGACCTCCTCTTTTTCATCTTTGTCCCTAGCTAGGAACTTCTAATCCCATTGCCAGTCTACAGAACAACCTAACCAYCTGGAAGAGGTCTAATGTCTAAGGCACAATCACACAGACCAAATGCAGGTGAACTCCAGACATTCATCCAGACWAGTGTCSAGGTGCAGTGAGGTAGTAAGAGAAGAAACACCACCCGGAAGCAAGGTGACTGGAGTTACAAGTCCCTGATTCTGATGGACTTCAGCCTCCAGGTGACTAGCTGAGCTMTAWAGGCTCCATCAGGTACTAGGCCTTGCCTGCAGCCAAAACTAGGAGGTAAGTTTCAGGCTCTGAGAGGCTGAGAGAAACAGTGGTGGGGAGCCAAGAGCCAGACTGAATGGCACCATGTAGAGCTCACCCAAGGGACATGGCGGCATTAGCTTCTTGCTCTGAGGGCTCTGCCTAGGCCCTCAGCCTGGCAAAGGCTACATCACCCTTGGAAATGGCTGCCATGTCAACATTCAGGAGAGCAAGCCCTTTACTCCCAGCCATGTTCGCCCAGGCTGTTAATGAAGTCATTACAGTATGAACAGCCCAAACTGCACAGCAGAGCTAGGCCACAGGCAATGGGTAGCTMTCACTCTCAATGTATCTGTCTCTGGGCCCAAGGCCCTGCCTGGCCTCCCTACTCTTTCTCAGGTCATTAAGCTACTCAGAGGTCATAGTCCAAAAAAGGCCTGAGCACGAGCCAAAAAGAAGTCCCAGCATGAGCGTACCACCCTCCTCTGCATTTGGCCCTATGTGCCCAAACCTAACAGTCATCCTTTCTGGTGGGAGCTGCAGAAGTGACCTGGGGATGGGGCACTGAATCCCGCACAGGACCAGGGAGCACAGTCAGACAAGTCACTGTTTAATAAAAGTGAAAAGCCCTTTGAATCATCTCAAAAGGTACATTGTACACAGGAAGTTAAAAATCAGCCCCTCAGTTTTCTTGCAGAACGTTGTTGAAGACAAAGGAAGTCAGGGACAAAGCCATGTGGATTAGCTGTTCGCCTGTGCAAACATGAAGAAGAGGTGAGGTTACTCTCCTAAGACAGACAAAGCTGTCTTTTCCCCCTGATAATGTAAGAGTCGCAGAGTCTGACACAGACTCACAGATGTCTGCAGTTCAGACTCAGGCCACAGGAAGCACATGTGCCTCTGCCCAGAAGCCTCACTTGGTTCCAGCCACTCTCTACCTCGAGAGGTCCTCCATTTTTACCTGAGGTACCCGTCCCACAGCACTCTCCTTCCTCAAGGCCATGCTGCCTTCATGTGGCCTTCAGACTTAAATATACCTGCTGGTCAGTGCCCTCCATCCTTCCCCTCCCTCTAGTCTCCTCTTTGTGCCCCTCAGCATAGTCTGGCTTGTCTGTTCCCAACTCTTCCTCTGCCAGAATGACTTTCCCTCAAGAGACGTGACACTGCTAACCTAGGTATCATTTGCATGATCAGGTTTCACAACAATGCCTCAGTCCCATTCCTTTTTATCAGGTGGATACTAGGAGAAATGCTCTTTCCCTAGGAAACCCTCCTATGAGTTCATGTCTAAGTAGACCATCTTTTTGATCCCTGGAATGGAAAGGTCTGGAGATCCAACAGATTGTACTGATGAACCAGGAGGGTAGGTTCACAGGAACTCCTGGACTTCTTCCTTGCTGTGTAACCTCTKCTGGACCCAACTTGGGGACTTGAGATCTCTAGTCACACCTCTCCCTCTAAACATGAACACAATGCCCCTCGTGAGACCCCTCTGAGGAAGACTACCATTCTGACTATTCCATCACCCAAGTATGTGAGTGAAGCTGGGTAGGTGCCTGGCTTTGCTGACTCTGCACTAAAATGGGGAGCCAAGGGGCTTCTATGAGTCTAGCTCTGCCATCAGCACTAGCAGGAAGGCCAGTGAGGTTGACAGTACCTCCCTCCAGTTATACAGGCACCATAGGCCTGGAGTAGGTGTATAGAGGGGTTGAGAAATCATAGGGATGGGGGGAGGGGATCTGGAACAGGGGAGTGAAAGGTGATCCAGGAGAAGCTCAGGCCATGAAAGTGTCTGCTTTCTGCCAAGGTGCACTCCTTCCAGACCCACGACTTGAGCTTAAGGTGATGGACAGCCTAGGAATTAAGGAAATTACCCTCATTTGCTGGTAGATCCAATCTGTAAATACTGTCACGTTCCCGTATACTCCAGGTCTCAATGCCTTGGCACAGCCGGAGCCCCAGCTCGTGTCCCCAATCAGCCACCAGGTCCCATTCTTCAAAGTAACCAGCGGCCCTCCACTGTCTCCCTGGGGAACACAGCAAGTTACTGAGAAGAAAAAGGCACACTAAAAGATATATGCAGAGAGGACACAGAGTCTCTGGATATGAGAGAGGGTGTGGATCTGTCTCCCTTGCAGGAGGCAGTGGTCACAGAGGCATAATCAAAAAAAAAAAAAAATGAAGTTGGTCTATGTCAGCTGCAGTTAGCAAATGCATAGCAGAACACACTTCAACCACACCAACACTTGTGCCAAGCTAAAGCTTCTCTGAAGACCATGGTGTGCACAGCACTGGTTCCTGCCAGAGGCATAAATGCTGTTAGTGGCCACGTCCCTCCCAACAGCTGTTCCCAGCTGGTTCTGTATCCCTGGGAGGTATCTCTGATCCCGGTAGAGCCCCCATGTCTCATAGTGTGCAGTTCTGCACACTCAAAGGTTAAATAAAAACTCACAATTACCTGGCAAGAGTCGACAGAGCCCTGGAGGAAGCCGGCACAGATCATGGCTGGTGTGATTAGGTTGTTGTATATATATTTACTATTACATTTGGAGGACTCAATCAAGGGTACGGTGGCAGCGTTCAGCACGTCCGAGGTCTTCCCTAACAACAGAGGCATCAGCCAGCAGCTCTTGTGGACATCTTCCTCAAGAGGCCCATATTCCATGCAGATGATTGCATACCTCTCTCCCCTCCTCCCTCCCTGTAATGGTTAACATTGATTGACAGGATCTAGAATTACCTAGGAGACAAACCTCTGAGCATGTCTATGAGGGAGTTTCTAGAGTGGGTACATCAAGGAGGGAAAATGCTCTAAATTTAGCTGGGTCCAAGACTGAATAAAAAGGAGAGAGTGGGCTATCAGCATTCATCTCTCTGAGTTTTGAATATATAGATGTGATCTGCCATCTTGTGCTTCCCCACAATGATGGACGGCACCTTCAAACTGTGGACAATAAGTCCTTCTTCCCTTCAGCTAAGTAACTCCCTTGAGTTACTTTTGTCAAGAATTTTGTCACAGGAATGGGGAAGTAACTAGTATAMTCCCTCAGTCCATCAAAATACCAAGCCCTCTTCCTATGTGCTTTTGGCTTTGGAYGATTTACATAAGCCACTGAATAACTGAACTGGGATTCGAATGAAGAAGTCCCACTGTGGAAATCAATGTCCCATCCTGTGTGACCCAAAGCCTCACCTTTCTCATAGGTGGCCCCCCACCCCGAGATCCAGCACTCCTGGTCTAGGTCCAGCATCATGCCTGGGTTTGGCAGACACACTGGCTTCACTAGATCTGTTTAAAGAAGAGCAAAAGGTGAGTTAACAGTTGTCTTGGAGAGATGGATCAGTAGTTAAGAGCACTGGCTGCTCTTCCAGAGGAGTCATGTTTGATTCCCAACACTCACATGGTGGCTCACAACTGTCCCRGGAAATTGGACACCCTTTTCTGGCCTCTGTGGGCATCAGGCACACAAGTAGTGCACAGACATACTTGTAGGCAAAACAACCATGCACATAAAATAAAAGTTAAAAAAATAAATTTAAACATTTTTAAAAACCAGTAATCTTTACAAATTATCAACCAGATGGCCTCAGTTGGAGACGATGTTGTACAGGGACACTAAGTACTGTTTGAAGCCAGCTCTGACCCACACAACCAGGGAGTGCTACTGCCCTCTAATGGGCTGAGTCTTACATACCATTAAAAGCCAAAGGTGTCTGCAACTTCATGAGAGCAATGTCGTTATTCTTGGTCTTAGAGTCGTAATTTGGATGRGAAATCACTTTCTCTACCTGGTGTCTACTTCCATAGAACATGAGAGACTGTTTCAAAATTCCCGCAAATGCTGTCCAGTACCTCGGGCTGCTAAGGGGTCTGAGAAGCAGAAGGACAGATATGGAATTCAGGACCACAGATATAAGGTGTTCTTTAAATACAGTGTGCTGAGGCCTGGAGTAAGATGACATCTCAAGTCACAGAGTGAGGCTGGGGCAGGGAGCTACCTACTTCCCTCCCACATCCCCACAACTGAATGGCTCTCTGAGGATTCTGTTCCTTCTCCCATTTTCTGCACCAGCCTACAAATAGGGCGGTACCTTTCTGTGATACTTGAAATCACATTCTGACAAGATTGGGTCTCATTAATCTTTATATGCCAGAGCATTTACTGACACAGGGGGTGCWTAATAAATGTGTACAGATGGACATACTTGGAGCCTTATAGTGGTCATGCTTTTCTTTCATCTAGGGATTTTCTTTGGAACTTTCAGCTTCAACCACCAGAGGAACCTCAGAATCTGGGATGTGTGAGGGAGTAAGGTCCACTTCTAGAAGAGATAGCTTCCCTAACTTCCCAGCAGTGTCTGGGAGGAAGAAGAGAAGAACACTCCTGTGTGTTAGTAACAGGCTAAGAGACATTGAGCCATCTGTCCAAGGCCACACAGCCAGAGAATGGCTGGGCCAGGAGTTGAACCAGGCTGAGGCTCATTTAAGGCAGCAAGTACCCCAAATCTGTCTAATAAAGATATAATTTTGTTGTAAGTGGGTTACACCTGTACACTCAGAGGCATAATCATTCATTTGAGGCCAGCCTGAGCTACATAATAAAACCCTTGGAAAAGAGGAAAGGAGAGGGAAGAAGTGGAAAGAGATGGAGGAAAAGGATGGAAGAAGTGAGAAAGAAAACCAGAATGGGAACAATGTCTTTGGAAAGGCACTATCCAGTATGGTTGTCACCACCTTCCCTGCCCACCTGTGAGGGCAATGCCAAGACAGAGGGTATCTATACAGGCTTCCAGAGACCCCCCCAGGATAGTGTGAAGTTGTCAAAGTGGGCTTCTCCCTGAGATTAGAATCCAGGAAAAATGAGACTGATAGAACAGGAGCTCTTGGAACTTATAGATGAAGCACATCTAGCCACAGTGCTGTCGATAATCATCCCTAGCCCAGGCTGGGATGCAGCAGCAGGCAGGAGACACCATGGGAACATTTGTGTAATGAGTGGATGAAGCTGTGCCCCTGTAGCACACATGTCCTTTACCCAGCCCTGCCACCCCACTAGACACAGGACATGGGAGCTTCCACAAAGTTTGGTGTGTGTCACATGGTGCCAGAGCCACACTCCAAACCCAAAAGTCTGGGCTATGTGACTCCCGCTCTACCACCTTAGACCTCACAGAATGTAGACATACTCTTCCACACAGTGGGCAGCTGTCACAATCCACTCGGGGGTAATGATGGAGCCTCCGCAGACATGGACACCTTGGACGTGCAGGCTGACCTGCCAGGGCCAGTCTCCTGGTGAGGCGTTTGATCCACCCACAATCCTGCTCTGGCGGTTCACTGAGCGAACTCCGCATTCTGAGGGTGACAAGCACATGTCAGATGTCAGTCAACAAAAGAGAAGACACCAGGGCAAGCACAAAGCCAATCATATGTGCTCCACCCACCTGCCTTTCCCTGGCCTCACCTTGCAGTGGGGCCTTTGGAAGGTGACTATTGCTGCCTCTGTTTCCCTATTATCAGGAGTATGAACAAGAAAATGGCAAGTTGATGCTCTCCTATCTCCCCAAGGGGCCACTCCTTCCCTGGCTGGAGCACAGGCTAATTCTTATTGCTACCTAATTCCACCAGATCTCTGACAGGATTAAGAAAGCCCTGGGTTACAGGCTCCTCAGGGAGACTGACACACTCAGCACCCAAACCCCCAGACATCTAAGCAAAGAATAGGGAAGCAGATAAGGCTGAGAGTGAGAGAGGAGGCAAGAGAGGGTTTCAGCAGGTGGTATAAAGGTGAGCCAAGAGGTGAGATCATGTGAGGTGAGTCAGTAGGTAAGTGAGGGGCAATTGGGGTAGATTAAAGCTGAACCCCCAGGAAATAAGACACAGAGGTTCTTTGCTGAGCAGGGATGAGATATATTTCAGGGTGAACAGTCCCTGCTGGTTGAGAGAAACCAAGGTAGTATGAGAAGTAGATGTTAGAGACTTCCTGATATGCTGAAAGGCCCCCAGGCTAGGGGCTGGTGAGGGGGTACTAGATGAGCAGGCCCGGTGCATCATAGCACAGTATGGGGCAGAACTTCTGGGAGCATCCTCTAAGTGCCAACTACACTTCTGTGAGTGACTGTGAGTACCCATGAAGCACCTGTGGACAAAGGGGCTAACAGCAGTGCTCTCCTGGCTGTGCAATAAGGGGGCCTTAAGGAGATTCAGGGCTCCTTTGCTAAAGTGTGGGCTTCAAGTCCCAGGCCTAGGCTGGACATCTATATTTATCTAGTGTGGGGGTCCATGAGTAATTCATGTATATGCATATGCATATACACATGCACCTGCACACATACACACACACACACACACACACACACACAGAGAGAGAGAGAGACAGACAGACAGACAGACAGACAGACAGACAGACAGACAGACAGACACAAGAGACCCTAGTTAGCTCCCATACAGGCTCCTGAGGGAAGGTAGAAAGCATGCAGGATGCTTGATGTCAGGCTCTCCTCAGGAAGCTGTGTCCAGTGGAAGACTGAATGATACAGCTCAGGCTTTGGCCTATGCCGGGTCACTGATGCTGCGGTTTCAGGCTCACACGCAACTTGCTAACCATCCTTCTGCTTCATGGAGAAGGAACCACTAAGGCCCCCTGCTCATGGTGGCACTTAAAAACAAGGCCTGTTATGTCCAGCCATCACCTACACTACAGTACAGCAAAMTTTCAAAATAGATATCCTAGTGTAAGCAAGAGGCTTCAAGGAACATTCTTGCTGATTCCTGGAGGCCTTCCCTCACCATATCCCAAGACCCAGGGACATTTTCCCAAAAGCACAGACTGGATCCTACTCAGAAGCATAGCAAAGCACCATTGGGAAGTACTCACTCACCTATACAACGTAAAGAAACCACCATGCGGGATGAACAGGAGACACTGAAAAGAAGGGACTCTGGTTACCACAGGCAGGGAGAGGCACTGGTGTCTTCTAGTGTTGCCTCCTGTCCTCTACTAATGACCCTACTGATATGACTGCATGAAGRCAGTGGCAAAGAATGGATTCAGAGTACCAGACTCAGAGTTCAGCTATGCAATCTTGGGTGTGATGCTTACCTTCTCTCTGTCTCTTCTCAACAGGTAGAATAAGACAACAACCCAGTTGACYCCTGATCTGCACTGTGCCAAAATCTTAAAACTTTGGAGCCCCTACACAATACCACAAATTACCCAATCACATGTGAAGTGTCACAGTCATGCTAGACCTTCAGGGCATGCTAGACCTTCAGTTTATGCACATAAGGTATATACAAGAGCCAGAGAGATGGCTCAGTGTGTAAGGGTACTTTCTTCCAAGTCAGAAAGCCTGAGTTTAATCCCTGAAAATCCACACAGAAAGGACTCATTCCTCTGACCTCTGCATGTGTGCCATGATAGCACCCCCACCACATACACAGACTAAATAAATTTTAATAAATAGGGGAATACATGAAATAAATGATTTCTGCCCTTAGATTTGATTCCTAGCCCACAGATATCTCATACATGAGTATTTTAAAAATCTAAACTCTGCGGGAGCATGGGTGAGCTGGCCCCAAGGGTGAGAGTGTAGGAAAGCTGACCCTACAACTTGTCAGTTGTCCTGTGGGTGGGTGAAGGAGAGATGTCCTTCCCCTCCCTCTTGCCCTTTGCCATTTGCAGGCAGGGGAGCTGGCCCTGGGGTCATAAGAGTGGGAGAGCTGGCCCTGCCCCTCACTGGCTATAGCATTCTGGAGAGAGGGCCCTGCATCCTATCTGGGCAGGACAATAGARCTGGCCCTGATGGTGTGGGCATGGGTGAGCTGGCCCCGAGAGCATGAGAGCTAGCTCTGCTTATTACCAGTTGCAGAACTGGGTGAGCTAGCTGGTGCAGCACTGGAGATCCCACCCTGGTGGTGTAGGTGCAAGGAGAGCTGGTTGGCTGACCAACTAAGCTACTAGCCAATTCCAGATCTAGGGCTTTAAGTTGGCCCACCCCAACATCTACCCCATCAATGAGCTGTTGGAGTCCATGAAGGAATAAATCCTATGGAACCAAAGCTTCAGGATCTCCTTGACAGCAAAAGTATATCTGAGAAGAGTCCTGGTAAGGATTCAGTACTGATAGTGTAGAAGAAGCCAGATGACTTAAAAATGAATATTTACAAGTAAAGAAGTGTGAACAAAAGGGTATACTATGGGACACATGGTGACACACTACAGCTTCCACAATGAGATCATTTTTCTTTTGGTAGCAAGCCATTTTGAGGTTTCAAGGGTGAAGGGTGGGTATAAAGAAATGGAGAGATGAGTGGAATTAGGGTGCATGATGTGAAATTCACAAGGAATCAATAAAAAGTTAAATTGAAAAATGTGAACTCTGAAATTCTTTCTGCCCCCAACATTTCAGACAAGAGTGTTCAAACTTTGCCACCCACTAGGATAGTGGCTTGGGTGGGCAAGGGCAACTCAGTTTTTACTTCAGTCCATGTATAATTTAAAATTATTCTCTAGTTTGGGTGCCATGGCAAACACTGGAAATTTTAGTGCTAGAGAGTCTGAGGCAGGAGGATCACCAGTTCAGAGCCAGCCTGGGCTACACAGCAAGACCCTGTTACAAACAAATGAGCAGTCATCCAGTAGTGTCATCCAGAAGTGCCTGGAAACTTCTGATTTTCCTGGTGGGCTTTACATATAAGCCACAGATCACAATGTAASTAATACTTTGACAGGTAAAGAAAAAACAAGTCACTCAGTTGGGAGTCAAACTTTCCACGTTGTGCACGAGAAAGAATCAGTGAGTTCTGTCCTATAGACACTGTCCCTGGGACACTGAAGAGGCCACAGCATGCCCTGATGGCATCAACTGCCAGCTGTGGTTCTGTGGGGAATGGTTGATTTCCCAAACATTGATGTCCCCCTAGGCCAGATAGAGCCTAACATGCACAAACCTACTACACTGTCACCCATGCACACATTGAATGGGGACCTTTCTAAACCCCCAAATAAGGAGTTACCRTCACCTGTCCTGGCTACCTTGTGCTTCCACCCAGGTACTAGAAGCCCCAAGAAGGAAGCATTGAAAAGCGGGTATTTCTGCATCATATGACTTCACTAAAGCCTTGACTCTGAACACATACCATGGACACTTTGTACTGAGCACATAGTCAGGCCATATGCACCAATGAATCCCCCTGCAAATGCCTCACTGGAGGTTCTAGACTTCTGTGTGTAATGAGCTGTAGAATGTTACTGTAATGCCTCATTCCTGTGTACAAAACACTCGRGGTCAATTTCAGGATACAGGGACTACTGTGCATATAAGTAAATTTGCATCTTTTTAAGTTATATCGTGCTACACAAACAAATGCATCTATCTCTTTTATTTTAGTATGCAAATTTGCTTTAATATTTAAATCACACACAYAYAYATATATACACACATACATACATACACATACATATATACAAAAATTGAATGGAGATAAATTTCTTTATGATTTATTACCAGTAAACATTTGACTTGTATACCTATCTTATAATCCCACATACCTGATGTCACATAAAATTTTCTTGGGTGAAAAAGGGTCACAACTTTAAGAAGCCCAATACTAGACAATAGCTTTCCTGACAGCTACCTCTGGACTTGTGAAGGCCCTCACCTAGGCTGTCAACCTGAGCCTACCTCTTTCTGCTGTGTTCCCTTCTGCACCAGAAGCCTGTACCTCCTATTTCCTCCCTTCTACACTGACTGACTCTTCTAGGCCTGAGTCCTTGTGGAAGACAAAGAGCCTTTTAACTCACAAAAAGCACTCTGCCTCCTGTGCTAAGCCCTGCTGTCCGGGTGAACACCTGGCAGGGTACTGCTCTCCAGCAAGGCCAACCCTGCCACATTCTCAGGGATTGCCAGCCTACATCAGACATGCTGACTGGTGGCCACCAAGAAGTCAAGCCACTCAGTAGAGATATRGAGTGAGTGATTAGTTCTCCAGCCCTGATATGTATTACTTGACAGTTGGCCCCAGGTACAGCTGAGCCACCTGGGAAAGAGCAATGAGACCCCTGGGGGAAGAAATCTCTATACAAAGAAGACATCATCGTGGGTCCCCAGTATCAAAACCATCAGAAAAGAGCTAAGGTTCTATAAACTCGTGCACAAATGATGGTTGTCTATGTCCCCCTCCAAACTCACAACAGTTCAGCCATCAGCCCTACTATCTGTGGTTTAGGTATAGTAAATGTTTATTGAACTAGCCATTCACACCAGAGTTCCAAACATCATGTCATCCTCTCACTGACAGTCATGGGTTGGACCCAAGGGCCAGAAAGTCTCTTGAATTCCTGGTGCCTAATGCTACAGTGTCATACAGTTTGTCCCGCTGAGCTTATGGCAGAAAATAAGCCCCAGAGTCATGGTACTGAGTGCAGAGACTTGGTATAACTGTGATCCTCAAAGGTGGAGCTTTGTGAAATTGAGTCATGGGGGAGTAAATGGGAGAATCTCTACAACAGAGTCCTGGTGACTTTATAAGGACAAGGAGAGAGGTCACACAAGGCTTAACATTTCTGACATGCTGAGATGTGGCCCAGGGACCCATGCCAGGACATATGGATCTACAAGCATAAATCAGTACAATAAATACAAAAACAAAACCCTTTTCTTTATAAAGCAGTCTGCATCAGGCATTTTGTTATAGTAACAAAAAGCCAATCAACATATACCCTAACTCAGTAGACATACCTTCCAGTGTCTAGAGAATAAAAAACAACCAACCAAACAATAACGAAAGTCTAATCTCATTTCACAATGTTAGCCATTACTAACAGTGGGCCAGACATTGGAGATTGAAACCAAAATGACAAAGTACCATGCAAGTCCCAGAAGTTGGTAAGAATGAAGTCAAGGTCACTGAAAGTCCCAATTCTAACCTCCAGCAGTGTGAAGTTCACCTCCTACMTCCAYCCAGAACATAGTCTAGAAAAATCAGTTCAGGACGGCAGTGTCTGCAGGATCTCCTCATCCTTCTCAAATTCTGCAAATCAAAGGAACCCTCCATACCTGTGGTAGAGTTTTTTATAGAGGTCGATGTTGCCTGCACTCACATTCAGCTTCATAAAGCTTGTTGCCCCACTGAGGTCTGGTATCCCTTGGCTAGAATGAAAGTTGTTCCTGGGAAAAAGAGAGAAAATATTGCTGAAAAAATGCTTAAGACATATCAATTCACAGAGCATACTCTGTATCACAAAGCCACCCTTTGACAATGGTTGCAATAAAAGGGACACCTGAACACTCTAGAAAACAAAACCCAAGTTCAAAATCAGCCATGCTGTGTGAAAACCATTGTCCAAAGCCAAMCCAGAAACCTTGTAAGGTTAGAGTCTTCCATCAGCCGTATTTCAGACCCAGGATGAGCTAGGACAGCAGAATGCTAAGGATGCCCAATTACATGCTGTCTAATAAAATGTACAGATGTAGTCTACCTCGTTATAAAATTCCCTCTGGTTCTGGATATGGGGGTATCACTGTGTACCTAAAAACTCCGAGTCACAGATATTTGTGTGTGTGGAGATCAGAGATCAACACTGAGTATCTACCTCAGTTGCTCTCCACCTTATATTTGTATTTTTAAAAGTATTTTGTTGTTTTATGTGTCTGCTTACATATATGTTTACATATCCTACATATACTTAGTGCTCTTAGAAGCCAGACAATGGCACTGAACTCCCTGGGACTACAGATGGTCGTGAGACACTACGTGGGTGCTGGGGACTTGCCTCAATTTCTCTGGAAGAAGAGCCAATGCTCTTAACTGATGAACAATCTTCCTAGTCCCCTCTACCTTGTATTTTGAGCCTGGATCTCTTATTGAACCTGGGTATCATCAATTTTAGGGTGRCTGTCTAGCAAGCCCAAAAGATCCTCCTGTCTCTGCCTCCCCACTACAGATTTCAATTTGCCTCCACAGCTAGCTTTTACATGGGTGCTGGGAATCAATTTGAGGTTCACATATTTTTGCAGCAAGCACTTTACCCACTAAGCCATCTCCCCAACCCCACAGGGTGGCATTTTGAAGCAGCTCATTAGATAAGATCCCCACCATAGATCAATTCACCTTTGAGAACTGTCAAATAGAATGCCCTACTGTGCATAGGAACTCACGGTGACCCCATGGAAGAAAAATCCTCATTAAAACCAAAGCTCTCTTTCCAGGTGTAAGGCCTGTCATTCTTTATGAGAGCYATAGTCTGGACGTGGTTTGTCTGCTGAGAGGGCTCTGGTGCAACAGTGTTGAGATATGACAAGAACTTTAAGTAACGTTTGTGTAGCAGCAACTCCACTCCCACAAAGGGATCAATTCTGTTCTAAGGGGCTGACTTTAAGTCTCTGGAGAACAGATTGCTCCACCGTAGATCCAGCCCCTCAGTACTCCCCACCACGTGTGCTCATCAGATCTTCCACTTTTCTACCATGAGGTGAAACAGTACAAGGCCTTCACCAGAAGCCAACATGCAATCTTAGATTTCCTCCAGAATGGTGGGCCAAAATAAACCCCCATTCCCTATAAAGTACCCAACCTCAAGTGTTTTGTTATAACAGAAGACACTGGGCCATGCTGGAKCCCCTGGCCAGGAAGTGATGGCGAAAGATATTGCAATATTCCAGTTCAACCCTGTCCAATGTCTCTGGTTGCTGCACATAGGAAGAAATTCTTTTTTTCTTTTTCTTTTTTGTTTTTGTTTGTTTGTTTGTTGTTGTTGTTGNCAGTGCTCAGACTCTTTTCTCTAAGCCGCACCGCCTCCCAAACACAATGCTCCTTCCCCATCCTGGCTGCTTCGAGACTCCACCATCTCTCTTCATCATCATCGATAAATATTTATCAAGGACCACTGCCTACATAGCAATGCTCTTGTTTCCACAGCAACACGCAGTCAGAGAGTCATGGGAGCATCCCGTGCTTAAGAGAACGATGCTGTAATAGCCTCTGATCATGGCTCTGAAAGGTGACAGTTATGCCACTACAAGAGAAGCCATCTCAGCTGGCAGCATGAAGCCTGTGGAAATGTGCTCAGGATAAACAAGAAGGAACTGACACGGAAGAGAAAGACACGGACTGTAACCCAAGAGGGCGGTCTGTATTTATTTCATGTTTGTTGTTGTTGCTGGAACAGAATCAAAGCCAGGTTTTCACATTAATTGTTCTGTTATTAGGAAACAAATCAAGCAATCCGGAACAGAAAGTAAAATCCAGCTGTACTGAGGACAGTCCCCCAGAGGTGTCTGGCAGCAATTATCGAGTTAAATAACTACATTGCTTACAACTGCCTCCCGGAGTTGGTCCCTGTCAAGATTTGGCTTTAACTTGTAATACTGAAACCCACTGATAAATAGACTAATTATCCCCGGCTCTGCTTACGTAGTCCTTGCCTTCTCTCATCCCAAATCATGTGTTCTGTTTACCAACTATTATCAAAGCATTTTTTTTCTTTTACTATAATTCCTCAGGGGGAAAAATGTGATGGCTCATGAACCACACGCTAGAGTAAGGAAGGATGAAACTGCCTTTGAGGGCATCTTCTGACTCTGACTTTTGGACACTGTGATCAACAGTCACAGAAAAGCCCATCATCCCTCAATGTCCTAGATGTAAGCTCACAAATTGAAATTGCTTCCGAGACCAGGAAATCTTCAGATCAAAGGAATATGGAGAGCACACTACTGAGTTTTAAAATGCATTATTTACTCAGGCTTGCGTTAAGTTTAAAATAAGATACTTCAAAAGAGACCCAAACTATAATCATACTTATAACAAATTTGGATTCCGACAATACCACAATGAGGAATAAAATAAGAAGAGAAGTCTGTTTTAACAAGTCAACAGTTGCAGAATTAACGCGTCGACAATTACAGATGTTAGTAAGGAAAGCCCCGGAAGAATCCAGTTTAAATGATCTAGTTAGCATTAAAGTAGAGAGATAATGAGCTAGGTATAGTAAGAAGATCCCCATTTCTATAAATGAGCGGAGCTTAGAACGCACCAAGTCACCAAGACAAGCTAATCCCGCTCCTTTAAGGAGCCCGGGAACAGCGCATCCACTTGCTAAATTTATGCTATTGTAGCTTTGCAAAAGCTATGGGCCCAGGTAGAACCAAAGGAAACATATGGCGCCTTCACAGTCGATTTCTTCCCAAACTGTACTCCAGGATTGCTTTTCCTCCCCGTGTTGCAAACAAAGAAAAGGTGCTTCCTCCTCACACTTCTCTAAATGTTTTAACAAAAGGCTGCTGAATAAACACATTACTCATTTAAAAATTGAACCDAAGTTCTATCCCTGAGATGAAAGCGACTCGATTTGCATTTAACAGCTGTGGGCGAGCGCCACCTTGCGGGAGCATGCGGAACCGGCGTGTGTTTCAGCCCTGGACAGCTTTCTGGAGCAGGTTCTGGGTTTACAGCTGCTACCCAAAAAAGGTCTGTGGGGACGTGTTTGATCCGGTTTCTGCTGCGGGGACGTGAGTACTATTAACGTGTGGATGCCCCCATCAAGCCTTAGAAAACAGTAAAAATTAGAATCATCAGTCATACCCGGGTCCCGAGGACCGCCCCGAGCATCCTCCTGCCAGCTTCCTGACACAACACACCTAAGGCGGACCCCCAAAGCGAGAGAAACAAGAGTCTTGAAGCATCCTCAGAATGGTGCTGCGACCGCCTCTTTTCTCCCCCGCCCCTTGTCCCAGCCTTTCAGCTTCCGACACCTCAAAAAGAGTGTCTTCTCGCTCAACTTCCCTGGCAAGAAAACAAGCTGTCCCTTTCCAAGCATCCTGTCTGTGTCCAGTTTCCATCTTAACATCAAGTCAGGGTAGAAAACTTAAGACATTTCTAACGGAATGTCACTCCAGCGCTTCTTCACCTCAAAMCCAGCCTGCTTGGAGCCTTCCAGCGGGCTAGCTGCCTTTCTTTCCCTTTCTTCCTCCCCTGATTTCTTATGTGAGCACAGCTGTTGCTTAGCAATCCAAAAGGAGCCCTTTCCGAAGTCCCGCTGGCACGCCTCAACGTGCCCCCCACCCTGCGACATCAGCTCAGTGTGGTCACTCTGAAACCAAGGAGCTAAGAAACTTCGAGGTGATTTTGAACTTGGAGGTATCCCTCCCCACCTCTCCTTCCCTCTTTGAGGGACTCCCGGATGGAAGCCCTGCCAGTGGAGTTTCAGTGATGAAAGAGACCCTCGGCAGTGGTCTCCTCRGCTCAGTACGCCACTAAGGAGACACTAGGCACACTCTGGGGAACTAGCTACCTGCCTGTGGGCAAGCTGAAAGACGGGTGTCCCGAAGTTTTCAAAGGCCACTAGCTCACTGATCAAAGCCACCGCACTTAAAGGGCCTTAGCAGGGTACCCATTACTCTGGACAGAGCCACGAGGTAAGATGAGGGTTTAGCTGCGTGGGTCATTCACAGGAACACTCCCATGGGAACCCCCAGCGGCTAAAGGCTGGCTAAGGGGAGCAGCGTGTTTAGAACAACACTGGATGATCTTCAGTGTCTCCCAGGAGAAAGGAAAAGCCACCGCCCTGGCAGCCTGGGCCTGCTAGGGACCTGTGCTCCCCCACTCCAAGAGCGCGCAGCCCAGGAAGCTGCCCGGGTGACAGTGCTCCCCGCCGGGCGAGAAGCGGCGCCTCCTCCCGCCACCCCGAAACACTCGAGTGACAGGTTCCGACAAGTGGGAGGCAGCAAGTGGAAATATTCGCAACAGCCGCGGAAAGTTACTCCCGCCCGGGGGTGGGGGAGAAGCGGCAGGAAAGTAAGGCGACGAGGGGCCAGGGGGGGACCCGGCGCCGGACTCGGCTCTCCTGGACACAGCAGCTGCGTCCGGAGGCTGGGATGGGACTCCCACCGGGTCCCCCGCATCCCCTAGCCACCGGACTCAACTTTCTCCTCCCAGGCCTGGGGAGGGCGAGGGGGTCCGGGAAGCCCGGCGAGCGCACTCACCTGCGGCGCTCTGCGCTCCGGCGCCGGGCAAGGGCGGCCGCTGCAGCCCCAGGAGCAGGAGCCGGAGCAGGCAGAGGGCGAGCGCGCCAAGGCTCCCCATCCGGGCGGCGGGCGGCTCAGCCCCTTCCCGAGGGCGCCGGGGCCGGGACTCGGGCGGGCGCGGGGCGGCCCCGCATCGCCAGCGCGGCTGCAGGCAGTGCGCGCCGCTGGGCTCCCGGGGCTGGCTCCTCTCCGGCNCATGTTGGGTAGCTCAAAACAACCTGTTACTGCAGCTCCAGGAAATCCAATGCCTTCTTGTTCTGGCCTCCTGGGACATTGCACTCATGTGGCATACGCACACTGAGGAACACACATACACACACTTTTCTACATTTATTTTAAAATAAAATACTTTAAAAGGGGGATATTAGTAATTTCTTGGGACCTGAGCAGGGCTGGTTTAAAAAAGAAGTGGATAAAATACAGAGCAACATAAAGTCCCTACCAAGCTCTCATGTTGCACAAGTTGATCTCACATTCAAATTCCACACCCTGGCAGAACACCCAGGTCCCTGACAAGTGTCTCCCTCAGCTTTAGTAATATGAATGCTGAACTGTTCATTTGCATTTTGCTTCCAAAGGCACCAGCTCTTTCATTTAAAGACTAACATACTTAGATGTAACTAGGCTCTTCCTTACTCAGCTCTGGTCTCCAGAAAGATCTGCATATCCCAGCATTCAAAGGACTTGTCATCTGATAGACTTGAGAAAGTGGCCAACTCAGAGCAGACTCCTAAGTAACTGGTGGGTCACCCAGGAGGTAAGGAGTTTATAAGAAGAATCTTCTATAAGTGCCGCTCAACACTAAAGAGAGTCGACTACCAAAAGACAGGGCCATGTGACCAGGGCAAACAATAGGATCTGGTCAAGCCTTGGCTCACTTCTCACTTCCATCCTGGCCCTGACTTATTGGACAAATAACCTGACACCTTAGGGTCCCCTCTCAGAGGGTGACCATTTTGGGGCCCAACTGTCTTCTATGGCTTCAGGGATGAATGAAACCACAGAGCATGTATGTTTCATGAATATAAAACTCTGCTACAAGCTGGGCAATAGGATGTCAGTTGGTACTCAAGAGAAACCACAAAGGCCATGAAAAGCCATACAAAATTCCCAACCACATACTGCAAAAAGAACCAACTCAATCCAAAAGGTCTGCACCTYACAGAACATCCAGCACAGAACATTCTGGAAAAACTAAACTAAGTCAAAGATCTGAAGTTACTAGGGAGTCACTGAGGGAAAAGAACATGCAGGGAACAGGAGGCTTAGGGCAGGGCAATCAGGGTGTATGTATGACTCCCAAGGAGATATTTTTAAGAGGATTTTTTCCCTAAGTCTTACAGAGCTATAAATGATAACTCAAAATGTATGTTTGAGGGTCCAAGGTGATGATTTGATTGGTGTCCATCACAACATATCTCTACTACCAAGTGAGCATGCTTGTCTCCTTCCCTCATGCTGAGTTTATTCTCCTGTCTATGRTGAGAACACTTAGGACTGGCTCTGTCAGTGACTTAGCACAGGGCTGTTGACCACAGTCACATCACAGCTCTTCAAGTCTTTTGACAGTTTTGAGAAAGACTCGATAAAATGAATAAAGAACTGGTGAGTTCTGGTGTTCACACATGCCCTACCTTTGGGAAGAAAGCTCCATGCACATCAACACTCCACTCCACACCCCTTTTGGCTTTTTGAGCCTGGGTTTCTCTGTGTAASAGCCTTGGCTGTGCTGGAACTTGCTTTGTAGACCAGGCTACCAGGCTAGCCTTGAGCTCACATAGATCTGCCCGCCTCTACTTCCTGAATGCTGGGGCTAAGGGCATGTGCAACCATGCCCAATTTCCATGCTTAAACATGTCACACTTAAAATCAGACATGAAGGAGAGGATGTAAGTAAGTTATTCCCATCTCTACGGGGCACACACCATGCCAGGTCATCTGACCCTTTTATATGAAAACTGCAAACTGCACAAATCCAAACCTCAAACAGAAATGCCTTCCTAGCAGTTCGGCTCCTAAGAAGGCATCCTACTGTCTACTCAAAACCTAAGCATTGCATCCTGGGCATTGAAATCTAGCCCACAGAAGATCATGAGTTGAGACCAGCCTGGGTAACTTAAGGAGACCCTGCCTCAAAATAAGTAGGGTATGCACAAGAATGCAGGGTAGTGATAGAACACCTGCATTTCATGTGTGTGGTCCTGGTTTCTACCTAGTGTTGAAAGAAAATGAAATGAAAATTTATTGCTCATATATAGACAGAAATGTAGTGATATCTATTACACATGACACCTTATCCATTCTCAACACAAACACTGCCCTCTTTTCCTAAGACATTTACTGTCACCCAAAGAAAGGGAAAGAGCCATCTTAAGCTCTAGGCACTGTATCTCCCAAGCTCACATCTGCTGAGGAACCAGGGGGCACAGAACAGGCATCAGTCCACTCAAGAGAACTAACAATTCCTCAGTGCTCCTCCTTGRGAATTTCTTTTGAGACAAGACCAATGCCACAGAATCTAATTCACACAGGGCTTGGAGGTGCCTATGCAGCAGAAAGCTGCCCCACCCAAAGTTAGCCCTGAATAAACAAAACCSACCTTGGACAACTAGATCTGTGGGTTTTTTTTATTCCAAATTCCAAGAAGACTGGAGACCACTTGGGTGGAGACAGCAAAGCTTGGGAGATTCCTGGAGAGACTTGGATAGCGATATGAATTTCCCATTTAGGAGACTGGCTCCTAGGTTGGGACACATCTGAACTTAACAGGAAGTCATCGAGGAGCCATGACTGGCCTCAGCCCCTGGGCATGGGCAGTGCTTGGGGAATGAGTTCCAAGAAAGGCAGAAAAGCAGGACAGGACAGCTGTTGTAGGCAGCAAGACAGCTGCTCACTGTCAACTGCAGCGCCAGGGAAACACAGGGTCTACACCACCTCATCCCTCCTTCAACATGGAGCAGTCAGACAGCAGACTTTGCCCACAGTGCCAGGATGTCAAACGGTTTAGCTTCAAACTCCGGAACATGATTAGCACAACCCTGCTCCTTAAGTGTCTTTCTTGGGCCCAGCCTCCTGACTGTGCTTGAAGTCAGCTTCAAAAATTAACAGCAAAAGAAAGACAAATCCATTCAAGAAGACTCAGTGGGCTAAGAAGCGTGTCATCAAACTGAATTTGATCTCCCACAATCCTCATGGTCAGAAACCCAATTCCCACAARCTATCCTCCACCTCCACAAATGCATCACGGCATCGCTGTTATGCCATACACATAGTAAGAATATATATTATTAACTTTAAGCATACAAAACTTCTTCAAAGGGATATCACCTTGTACTTGTTATTAACAGAATGGCTGTCATTAAAATTTTGAACATAACTTGTGCTGGTGAGGGTGAAGAGAAGAGAGCCTCCGAAATCGGCAATGGGATTGTAATGTGTCCAGCCAGTAATGAAAAACAATATGGAGGCTCCTTGAAATCACTAAAGCACATGATCAAGCAATCCACCTTCTAGAGACCTAAGAATCCATCAGCTGGTGCATGGATGAAGAAATGTGGTACATGTTCACAATGAACTAGGATCCAGCTACAAAAAGGATGGAACCCTGCCACTTGTGACAGTACAGACAAACTTGAAGAGCTCTGCACTAAGGAAGTAAGTCAGTTCGGAGAGGTAAGCACCACAAAGACATGGGATCCAGAAGTCATATTCGCTGGAGCTGAGATCAGAATAGTGCTCACCAGGAGCTATAARGGAGTGGTTGGGGACAGCTTGTCAAAATAYGCAAAATATGAATTACACAGAAAGAATGAATTCAAGAGATCTATAGTACAATATGGTGATAAGTGTTAACAGCACACTGTCCATTCAAAGACAGACCACACAAGTCCACCATAAGAGCACGGGGGTATATGTTAAGCAGCGTGACTGCCCCATCCATAGGGGTACACGTATAGAGACATCACTCTATACYTGACAAATGTGACACAAGCTTAGCTTGTCAGTTACTAAGTAAATAAATTAAAGAAAAAAGCAAATATACTTGCTCACTGCTGTCACAGTGGACACGACCTTAAAGGCACTCATTTTAAAACCAGCATAGTGCACCCTAACTTATTTCCAACAGCCTGCTTGTTTTAACTGTCATCCAATGGCAGTTGGTAGCATGCATGCTTGAGTTACTGAGTCTTTGCTGGTTTTGTTCCCCTCTCCCCATCACYCTGTGTGCTGCAGGGCCAAAACCACAATCCTGAGCCTGGGCTCAGCACCGTGCCTGGCTGTCCCCAGCTGTTTCCAGGGCCAAGGCCAACTCACCACAGCGGTTCTCGTCTTCCCCGTTGGGACATTGGGCTACCCCATCACACCAGAGAGAAGAGCTGATGCACATTCCTGAGGACTCACACTCCATCTCAGACGTAGAGCACTTGCTGTCCCCTAGCATTGTATTGGGAGAAAGGGAGGAAAACTCATCAGGCTAAGCATCCAAGGAACTGCAGAGCCCCTAGGAGTCATTTACCCTCKAGTACAGTGAACAGGACTTGAGGTTCACTCAAGTTGTGGTTACCCTCTCATGAGGAAGGGATACACCATTGCCACGTGAAGTGGCTTGAATAAGCTTGGCTCATGGGAAATGGCACTATTGGGAGGCATGGCCTTGTTGGAATAGGTGTGACCTTGTTGGAGGAAATGTTCAGAAGCTCAGCAGGGTACAATATGGTTGGCACTTGGATGAGAGAACTAGTTTAGGATTCCCAYGAGCCACAGATGAGGGGAAGCAAGAGTTAAACAGGTGCATGGAGAAAAGGGAGGAAAGGGCAGCCTTGCCCTCAAGGAAAGCCAAACTGGGAGGCATCAGGTGACTCCTCCATCCTGGGGAGAAGGGTCACAGCCACAGCCATGCACAGTGGCAGCATCCAATCCAAAACTTACAGAACCTCCAAAGCAAGACAGCMGCCACAGCAGCACACACGAGGACAGTGCCCAGGGCCAGGGTGACACACAGTGATTTCTTAGACTCTGCAGAAGAGAGGGATGCTCAGGTCAGTGCTGTAAGAAGATTATCCTTCTGCCATGCTTAGAGTCATTCAACTTGAAAATATCACATGTCAGGCTGGGCATGATTGCACATGCCTGCCTATAACC
>BDUI01003931.1:19687-32146 GCA_002335545.1 Apodemus speciosus
GGATTTCTGAGTTCGAGGCCAGCCTGGTCTACAGAATGAGTTCCAGGACAGCCAGGGCTATACAGAGAATCCCTGTCTCAAAAAGCCAAAAACTAAAACCCCCAAACCAACCAACCAACCAACCAACCAACCAACCAACCAACCAACCAACAAACAAACAAAAAAAGGCATGTACCACCATGCCCAGACTAGTAACATAATATAAAAAATAATCTAAATAAAAGTTAAGACAACTAAAAACTGCATAAAGAAATGAGTCTTCCTGTATAGGACTGTGGTAATAAGAGCCCTTCTAGAGACAGAAATATGGACAAAGCCCTGGACATGAGATGGGTGCTGGGATTTGGGGTAATTACAAGAGGACTCGTAAGCCTTATGCTATACTTACTGGAAGTACCGAAATGAGAAATGTGGCTGAGTAGGTATCAAATGTCTAGGAAGCCAAAGGGTGTGCATTCCCCTTACAAAGATGATGTTTAGTGGTTCTTTTAAGACAGAGAACAGAGGTGAGGGGCTCAGATGCAGAAAGCCCGGCTCAGAGGTAATAAAGGCCTTCACGTGCTTGACCTCCTCCACGGCACACTTCCCTGGGAGGCCGAGGAGCAGATTCACTGAGTCAAGTGCTTGTGGCCGGAGTTTGGATTCCCAGCACCCATTTACTGGTGGTGGTGGTGTCACTTGTAATTCTAACTCTCACGGCAAAGTAAGCTTTTTTGACTGCGTGCAGCCCTGGCTGGCCTTAAACCTATGGCAATCCTCTTCCCTCTGCCTCTTGAGTACTCAGATATATGCTACCACACCCCGTGATACTGTCTCTCAGGAGAGAAACAGGTATTTTTTATCATGTCCCTTTGCCCTCTACCAAGAATGAGACAGCAAGGTATTTAAACTGCTTACCTGACCCAAACGCTTCTGTCCAGCCCATACAGATGTGTGGATTATCTTGAGGAACAGCTGTCCTGTGCGTGGATTGAAGATGAAGATGGCCCCATTGATGGGTTTGGTTGTCAAGTTCCCCTCAAAGGTCTAAAGAACAATCATATTGATTAGCATGGCATAGATATAATCACCCTGACTTTACCCAATGCGTATACATACTTGGATCTTTACTCTCACAGACACTTGAAGCTGCACGTCCACACTGCATCCAAGACTCACCTTGTGGATAGTTACTCTGTAGACATTGGTGTCGTCCACAAACCAGATGATCTGGTTCGAGAAGAGCTCCCCATAGTTCTGGGAGGACAGGTAAGGCTCAGTGGGCTCGGAGGAGTACAGCTGCAATCCTTTGCGTATCCGTTCACGTAACACATACAGGGCAGGGTTCGCCTTCATGATCTTGGCCATGGCCTGCTGTATGAGAGGCTTGCTGCCCGGGAACCAGTTCCCATAGGCACTGTGGGGATGAAGGGAATCACAAGAACTTAAGCACAGGCAGGAAGCTGCAAGTACAACAAAGGGACAAAGCCCGTTGGCTAGCACACATACATACGGAGAAGAGTCAGTCAGTGACCCAGAAGACAAAAACCTCATCCTAGCCAGGCAAACTAAAACTGACGTAAAGACCCATGTGTAGGGTATRGCAGCACACACTTTTAGTACCAGCACTCAGGAGGTTGAAGCAGGTGGATCTCTGAGAGTTTGGGACCAAGCTGGTCTATATAGTGAGTTCTAGGCCAGCTAAGGCTATATAATGAGACTCTATTTCAAATAAATGAAACAAACAAACATAGAAAGCACAGGGCTAGGGAAGCCCTAACTCACCTGTGTAGATTGTAGGCCAGATCAATGGCGATGAGCACCCCTGTGGGCGAAGGGTAGATGCTCATGTTGTCTGTGGTGTAATCCAGGAACTTGGCCCGGGCATAGCGCTCAATATCATGGGAATCATAGTCCCCCCAGCGCAACTGGATGTCAATCCAATACTTCTGTGTGGTGGTGCTGTCCATCACATCCCTAAGGGTGGGGAAAAGTTCATGTTTCCAGGAAACCACAGCCTAACCAATGTCTCAGAATCTCGAGACCTCCCAACACTGCACCTAAATCTCAAAGTCATCCCCTTCCTCACTGTACATCAGCCAAGACCCTTAGCCATGCAATGGTGGTGCTTGACTTTAATCCCAGCACTTGTGAGGCAGTCAGGTGGATTTCTGAGTTCAAGGCCAGCCTGGTCTACAGGGCATGTTACAGGATAGGCAGAGCTACATGGAGAAACCCCATCTCAAACAAAAACTAGCAAAACAAACAAACGGGTCAGTAAGACCCCCAGGAAATGGGCAGGACTGACTGCTGATAGGCTACAGGATTAACACTACCTCCAAGTTTAAAAGAATGCCAGCAAAGAGCTGGGAATGGTGCCTACTCTTGTACAGCAAGAATTTGGAGGGGCCGAGGCAATAGGATTATAAGGTTAAAGCCAGAATAACAAAACAAAAGAGGCAGTGCTAATCCCTTAAGTAACATGCCTATCATASTAACACCAAGGTTCCTCACACCTAAAGCTGGGTCACAAAACACTTACTTGGAGTCCGCCAGCAGCGAGGGCCGGGAGACATTCCACTTATAGGAAGCGAAGAGTAGTATATCTGCACAGGAAGAGTTCATCTTATAGGATTTTCGGGGATGGATTGTCTCCTTTTGTACTGTCTCAATTTCCAGTGCATCCAGTTCCTGGTCGAAGACCTGGAAGTAAAGATGAGAAGGTTGTACCTYGTTATAGAAATCCACTTACACTGAGAGCCGAGAGAACTTAGATGAAGCAATAGGAGTCTAATCCTTGCATGTCCAGGATAAATTTCCCATTTTCAAAAGAGCAAGCTGGCTGTGCGTGCATACTTTTAATCCAAGCCCTTGGGAGGCAGAGGTAGGTAGCTGTCTGTGAGTTCAAGGCCAGCCTAAGGAGCTCTAGGAGGAGGCCACATAGACTTTGTCTCAAAAATAAGAAATCGGTGAGCTGATGTGACTGTGATGTCACCCCTCAACGGCAGCCCACCTGACACAAGTCCATCACGATGCTCTCGTGGATCTTCTGCCACAAGTGAGCTCGGAATATCTGGATGAGAGAGATCTTCAGTGTGGGGATCTTGCCATGCATGAAGATCCCTGTCAAGTCCAGCTGCACCTGGAAGCCTACATACACCTGCCGGGAAAGAGAAACGGCTTTGGAGACCCAGACCGCAGGAGGCCAGTTCTTAGGACAGAGATGAAGGCAAAAGAAACGCCTTTCCTCATCTCCCCTGCTCAAGAATCACACTCACATTGGCTCGATTGATTGTTGGGGACCACCAGAGGGTGAATCTACGATTAGGAATCTGGTTTAACCCTGATCGCTGAGCATTGGTCAGCTTCTTCCACTTCATGGATTCCTCAAAGCCACTGGCCTTCTCCCTGAAGAGCAGAGGAACCAGATGAGATGCTGTCCATGCACCTCCCAGAGGTGCCTAACCCTCACTGGGGTGAGTAAGMAGCAGCAGGCCACTACAGCACTGGAGTGATGAGCTCAGGTAGTTGTGACGGGTCCCTGTAGAGGGGCAGGGTCCTTACCAGAAGAGACCTTCCCAGGTGGGGAAGTAGGTGCCCTTGAAGAGAGTGTGCTCCAGAATGCCCTCCACGCCCCCCAGGGCCTGAATCATGTCTGTGCGGTAGTTGTTGAGGTTCCAAAGCTTGCCGTCATGCCGCTGGTGTGTCCACCAAAAGGGGTTCTGCTTCAAAACCTAGACAGCAAGGCAAGTACAGTGAAGCACTGGGTGTCTACCACCCTAAGTGACAGGGTTGTCAGAAGCTATCCTGATTGGGAGAAATTTGCTCTACTCTCTGCTCCACATACCTGGTACTGCTTAAAGTCAGTTCGGACACGCCAGCCTTTATCATAAGCCAATGTGTGCCGGTCTTTCTGGAAGAGGGTATTGATCCGTGGAATGCCTCGATCCCATGAATCTTCTAAATCTTCTAAAGTCAAGCGTCTGCAAGAAAAAACAGGGTCCACATCCTTTCTCACAAACAGGAAGCATTCAACATTCTTTGGCCAAGGATGAACAGAATCAGTCTTAACTCCTAAAACATACTCTGCCCATGGCCTCCACATAAGATTCAAAGTGTTGTGACCCAACCCCCAGCTCTGTGACTGGCACACTCTCCACAAGCCCACCTGTTCTGAGCAATAGCCTCTTGTCTCTTGAGTGCATACTCAGCCCAGACCCGTTGGGAGTCAATGAACTCGCTCTCCCATGGCTGTATGTAGCGGTACAAGTTGGGAATCAGTTGGTCTTCTTCATGACTCATTCCTGAACGGAAGTGTGTGATGCCCACATCTGTCTGCTTGGACCACCTGTTTTGGAAAATTGAGACAAGAGATAAAAGTAAAATCAAACATAACCAACCACCATTGCCCTCCAGTTGAAATAATGTCGCTAACGCYGAAGGTCAATMAAGCCATACCTGAGGTCAGACTGGGGGATAAGCACGTGGCCCATGGAGAGCATGCCAAGCCCACCCAGYTCCTTAGGGGTGTAGAATACAACAGGGGGGAACCGACTYGGCATCTTGGAGTTCAATCCAATCTTGATACGTGTCTGGATCTTGTTTTCACACTTCACCAATAAGTCTAGGAGTTCCTGTGTATTCACCACAGCCTCTCGAAAATAYGTCATAAGGCCGATGAGAGCTGTATTCCACTTATTCACAATCTAAAGTTAGTGGAAAGGAGTAAATTCCACATTAGCAATCCAGGTCTTGCAGTTACTAGTTTGTTACTTACATCCTTACTGTAACTAATTAATCTTAAAAATCATTAGTAATTACAGAAAAAAAAAAACACAACATGATAAAATACTTCTTCACACCCACTAGGATACAAACAATCAAGAGAGATGACTGGGTCACTCTGATCGCTCAGTGGTTAAGACTGTCACCAAGCCTAAAGACTCAAGTTTAATCCCCAGAATYCACAYAGTGAAGATAAGAACTGACTCCTACAAGTTTCTTCTCTAACTTTCACAAGTACTGTGGTCTGCGCACGCACACACACACACACACACACACACACACACACACACACACACACACATAAATGTACTAAAGAATATTTTTTAGTGCTGGGCATGGTGGTACAGGTCTTTAATCTCTATGAGTTTCAGGCTAGCCAGTGATCCATGATGAGACACTGTATAGTGATTTTAAATACAATATTCCTTTCAGAATAACAGAAACTTGGGGGGGGGGGGGGGGGATGATCAGAACAAAGAAGGAAAACAGCATTGCTGACTGCAGGAAGGCAAAGAATTAACCAGGAAGCAGCCTTCAGCCCTTGCAGAGCAGGAGCAGGAGCAGAGCTGCCGGTCGGACTACCTAAGTAGGTGGACTGCTGTTTTCTGGACTCATCAAGGTCCATGTACGTCAGGACCACTACTGAAGAGAAGGGKCACATCCACACTTGAGCTAAACATATCACACATACCTAAAGCAGAAGTGGTGACCCAGGTGGGAGATGACAGCATGACTCTAACAAAAACTGGAGGACAGTAAAGGCCACAGCAGTGAAGGACACCTATGTCTTAGCTATTTGGGAAGCCGAAGTCAACTTGAGCCCAGGAGCTCAAGACCAGTCTGGGCAACACGGGAAAACTTTAATCTCAAAATATGGGTCAGTGGTAGAACAGTTGCCTAGCACTGAGTTCAATCCCCAGCACAGCAAACAAACAACTGAAAAGAGAAATCGGTTCAATGGAGTTAAGGGTTCTTAATGCCAAACCAGAAGGACCTACGTTACTTTAACCCTGGGACCCAGCATGGCAGGAGAAAACTGACTCCTGCAAGTTGGCCTCTGATGTCCGCGCATAGGTTGTGGCATGTGTATACTTGTGAGCACACAAGACACAATATAAATAAAAAGGAGGAAGAAAAGGAACTTTAAGATCAATCTACCTCCAGCCTCCTGGAGAATTTCCTCGTATTAACCAGGAGTTGGGGATGGGGGTCAGGGGAGGGGGTGTTTGGGGTTTTCTGGTGTGGCCGTATATGATGCATACACCTGTCAGTGTAAGTGTGTATACATACATATGTGTGGGAACATGTATATGTTGAAGCCTGACATSAGGGTCAGGTGGCTGAGGCCTGCAATCCCAGTACTTCAGAGGCTGAGTCAGAAGGATCGAGAGTTCAGTGTCGGCTTGGATTATATATAAAGCTTGTCTTAAGCAAGCAAACAAATGAACAAAAACAAACAAACAAAAGCAAAGAAGGAGAAAAAGTAAACAAGTTCAAATCCAACATTATGCTCTTATCATAATCTCTGATCTAATTAATAAAAGCCCTTTATAAAATACAGCTTATTGGACTACTATATGCATTATTTCATTTTCACAAGAGCCCTCCGAGCTAAGAACTGTGGTTATACTCATGTGATAGGTAATGAAGGGGAGGACGCAGGACCTCCCGAAGTCTCGACTAGTAACAGAGCCAACGCTCCAAGCTGACTCAAGACCACGGACGTCTAACCATGATTGCGAAGCGCCTCCTTCAACGCTCATTACTCCTCCGTGAGGTGGAGACAGGAGGATTGCTGGAGCTCACAGGCTTCTAGAGCTGCGGGCTCCAGAAGAGACCCTGCCTCAAGGAGTAGGGAGCGTGGGAAGAGGGTGATGGAGCCGTCGACACTCCACACTCACCACCCACCCTGTCTCTGTCTCTGTCTCTGTCTCTCTCTCTCTGTGTCTGTCTCTCTCTCTCACACACATACACCTTTTTAAAGGAGGGGGCAGGGGGGATTAAAGAGGGTAACAAGAGGTTAATATAGTTATAATGCATTGTACACAAGTAAATTACACAAAACACAAAAGAAAGAAAAAAACAGTGAATAAAAGTTAAAACTCTCAAAATAAAGCAAAAAGCCCTGTCCTGAGGTGCAGCTCCTCTATAGATAGGAGATTCTAATGCATCTGCTCCAGTTCTGGAAAACTCACTGGCTCCACTGACTTCCGATCAAGTTCCGTCCACGGCCCCTGGCTTCCGTCCCAACACTGAAACAGCTCTAGGGTCACCAATGACATCCTAACTGCCAATCCCACTGGCTCTCACTCGGTCTCATCTACCCAACTGTTCTCAGGCAACTGAGGCTGGTAAACACCTGCTCAGTTCTGGGCCTTAGTCCCGGTCAGTGCACCTAAGGGCTTCCCCTCACCCTCATCTGTCTCTNCACATCCACACTTGAGCTAAACATATCACACATACCTAAAGCAGAAGTGGTGACCCAGGTGGGAGATGACAGCATGACTCTAACAAAAACTGGAGGACAGTAAAGGCCACAGCAGTGAAGGACACCTATGTCTTAGCTATTTGGGAAGCCGAAGTCAACTTGAGCCCAGGAGCTCAAGACCAGTCTGGGCAACACGGGAAAACTTTAATCTCAAAATATGGGTCAGTGGTAGAACAGTTGCCTAGCACTGAGTTCAATCCCCAGCACAGCAAACAAACAACTGAAAAGAGAAATCGGTTCAATGGAGTTAAGGGTTCTTAATGCCAAACCAGAAGGACCTACGTTACTTTAACCCTGGGACCCAGCATGGCAGGAGAAAACTGACTCCTGCAAGTTGGCCTCTGATGTCCGCGCATAGGTTGTGGCATGTGTATACTTGTGAGCACACAAGACACAATATAAATAAAAAGGAGGAAGAAAAGGAACTTTAAGATCAATCTACCTCCAGCCTCCTGGAGAATTTCCTCGTATTAACCAGGAGTTGGGGATGGGGGTCAGGGGAGGGGGTGTTTGGGGTTTTCTGGTGTGGCCGTATATGATGCATACACCTGTCAGTGTAAGTGTGTATACATACATATGTGTGGGAACATGTATATGTTGAAGCCTGACATSAGGGTCAGGTGGCTGAGGCCTGCAATCCCAGTACTTCAGAGGCTGAGTCAGAAGGATCGAGAGTTCAGTGTCGGCTTGGATTATATATAAAGCTTGTCTTAAGCAAGCAAACAAATGAACAAAAACAAACAAACAAAAGCAAAGAAGGAGAAAAAGTAAACAAGTTCAAATCCAACATTATGCTCTTATCATAATCTCTGATCTAATTAATAAAAGCCCTTTATAAAATACAGCTTATTGGACTACTATATGCATTATTTCATTTTCACAAGAGCCCTCCGAGCTAAGAACTGTGGTTATACTCATGTGATAGGTAATGAAGGGGAGGACGCAGGACCTCCCGAAGTCTCGACTAGTAACAGAGCCAACGCTCCAAGCTGACTCAAGACCACGGACGTCTAACCATGATTGCGAAGCGCCTCCTTCAACGCTCATTACTCCTCCGTGAGGTGGAGACAGGAGGATTGCTGGAGCTCACAGGCTTCTAGAGCTGCGGGCTCCAGAAGAGACCCTGCCTCAAGGAGTAGGGAGCGTGGGAAGAGGGTGATGGAGCCGTCGACACTCCACACTCACCACCCACCCTGTCTCTGTCTCTGTCTCTGTCTCTCTCTCTCTGTGTCTGTCTCTCTCTCTCACACACATACACCTTTTTAAAGGAGGGGGCAGGGGGGATTAAAGAGGGTAACAAGAGGTTAATATAGTTATAATGCATTGTACACAAGTAAATTACACAAAACACAAAAGAAAGAAAAAAACAGTGAATAAAAGTTAAAACTCTCAAAATAAAGCAAAAAGCCCTGTCCTGAGGTGCAGCTCCTCTATAGATAGGAGATTCTAATGCATCTGCTCCAGTTCTGGAAAACTCACTGGCTCCACTGACTTCCGATCAAGTTCCGTCCACGGCMCCTGGCTTCCGTCCCAACACTGAAACAGCTCTAGGGTCACCAATGACATCCTAACTGCCAATCCCACTGGCTCTCACTCGGTCTCATCTACCCAACTGTTCTCAGGCAACTGAGGCTGGTAAACACCTGCTCAGTTCTGGGCCTTAGTCCCGGTCAGTGCACCTAAGGGCTTCCCCTCACCCTCATCTGTCTCTTCTCCTCTCCACTCTTCCAGACAGTCTCACTCATCCTGAGCTTTCAACCTTTACAGCAGAATCAGAAAACTGCMTGGCAGCGGTGATGCACTTGGTTGGCAGGGGCAGGTGGAGCTCTGAGAGTCTGGGGCAGCCTGGTCTACAGAGCAAGTTCCTGGCCAGCCAGTGCTGCGTGAAGAGAAACCATGTCTTAGAAAAAAATTATACTATTAGAGAAGAGAATGACTTATATTTTTATATTTCCTGAAAACTTTTTCCAGGGATCTAGAAAATATCCAACTCCACAATTTACTGCAGTAATCCTTAGACTTCGTATGGCTATACAGCACCATGCTAATTAAGTACATCTCCACACCTCTGCTAAAGCTGAGCACCTTCACCTTGTTTCTTGCAGAAGCCTTTCATCCTCCACACTCAGACAGGACCAGAACTCATGAACTCTAGTATTCTCAGCTTCCCAGATAATGCAATGGCTCCGTAAACACCACATATTAGAGGTTCTTTGATCATGCACCTGTCTCTCGAAGGGAACGGACTCTACTTTGTAGCGAGCATCTAGTGTGTGCAAAACACCTACAGCACAGAAGTTATCAAACATGGGAAGATCACCTAGAAGGACAAGCCAATTCCTCAGAGCCACATTTAAAAAATTACATCATGGCCAGGTGGTGGTGGCGGCGCACGCCTGTAATCCCAGCACTCTGGGAGGCAGAGGCAGGTGGAATTCTGAGTTAGAGGCCAGCCTGGTCTACAGAGTGAGTTCCAGGACAGCCAGGGCTTTACAGAGAAACCCTGTCTCGAAATAAATAAATAAATAAATAAATAAATAAATAAATAAATAAATAAATCAAAAACAAAAACAAAAAAATTACATCATGGGAGATCTGGCCTTGCAAGACCTTAAATATACACAACTACAAATCCCCAGCTTCCTTCAGCTGTGATACACAGGCCCCAAAAACAACTTAAGGAAAAACATAAACAAAAGACTTTGCATTTTAATTGTATTCTATGCTACTCCCTAAAATATAAGCTGTTTGACTTAGAAAACAAGCATAAGGAAAAATGCAAAATAGATACTTTTGTTCAAATTACAGACTCCACTTTTGCTTGATTTAAAATCATCAAACCCCACAGCTGCAGCCTGTTAGATCCTTGCAGGGAATCCTCAGGAATAAACCCCAACAGATCTAACATCCTAAGATGCATCTCAAAATAATACATGGAGATTAGCACACTAGGCAAAGTTGGGAAGAGAGAACTCAGACCAGGGAGGAGCTGAAGGGATGCCACAGGCCTGGCAGGAGAGCGAAGGCCTACGGCGCACAGACCTTGGTGAAAGTGGTGGAGCCCGAGGCCATCAGAATCTGCCGCACACGGTTATGGAAGCGTTGCATTGACTCATCATCCACACGCAGGAAACACTGAGCTGTCCGCTCCTTGGTAACCTAAACCACAAAGTCAAGTGTTAACTTGTCTCAGAAACTTCCAGAGGGGCTGGTGAAATGGCTCAGAGCAGGCAAAGGTGCTTGTCACCAGGCCTTAGTTCCTTACTTCAGTCCCCAGAACCCACACAGTCGAACAGACTACAAGTTGTCCTCTGACCTCTGCAAATGAGATGACATAAATGAAAGTGAAAAGCCAGACATGGTAGTGTGTGTGTGCATTTAATCTCAGTACTCAGTAAGCAGTGGACCTTGGAGAATTTAAGGCTAAGCTGGCTAGCCAGAGCTACACAGTGAGACCGGCTCGGTAAGTAAACAAACAAACAAGGCATGATAGCACATGCCTTCAATCTTTACACTTCTTGGGAGGTAGAGACAGAGGTAGGCTGATCTCTGAGACTATTTACAAAGTGAACTCCAGGCCAGTGTTACAGAGAGATACTGTTTAAACAAGCAAGGATTAACTGTGACTAAACTCAACCCACTGGGATGATAATGAAAAGCTATGACTGTTCTTCCCCCCACTGACTCCAGAGTGACAGGGGTTGTAAAGTGATGCCCTTCCTGAACTGTACCTCATTCTGCAGGTTCCAGACCCCATCCTTGTGGGTGAACTCTTCATAGCTGGTACGGCACTTAGGCAGGATGCGGCACTCAAAGCCACACATGTTGAAGAGCAGGTTGGGGTTATCTTTACTGTACACAGACACAAAGCTATTCTCCCACTGTACTGTCGTCACCGATCGTGGCAGCCGGTTTTTGATGTCCCAGAACACTGCCCGACCCCTATCCACAGAGAACAGAGACACTTCAGTCTGTTGAAGTCTGTTGTTGCATTCAAAGACCAAGTAGATGATACCCCAACAGGCCTATATTCCTCCTACCCAAGGCACAACCTTCTCAGTCTTAACTGATTTTGGGGTCCCTAGACTAGCATTCTTGTAATTCCCACAAATCCAGCCGAGACTCACAGGTTGACATCATGCTTCATGAGGCGCATCCGGGCATCTCGGGGCCAGCATTTCTTGTTATTGTAGCCAACAATGTTTTCATTGTTGGGGTCTGGATGTTCYGTCAGGTAACGCTGGATCAGATCCCGAGCCTCGTCTGCTGTGAACCTATGTTAAGACAAGATACATGGTTGAAGTCCAAATATACTAAGACCCTTGGAGAACTCCAGGTCCATAGTGGGGACCCTATGTCCTGTAGGGCTTCATTTCACTTTATAGCCCAAAAGCAATCAGTCAACTAAGCTACACGAACCACTTCATGGACMGAACATGGCTCCCCACACTGTTGGTTAAAGGAGCTGTGAGTCATTACCTGAAGAAAATATGGATGCGATCAATGTATCTACAGAAGAGTCGGATTGGGTGTGCAGCCTCAGTGGCTATGTCCTGGAAACTGAGAAAGTCATTTGGCATCTGAGGAGGCCCAGCCATCTCACTGGCCCGGTGCAATCCCAGTACAAGCAAATCCATCACCAAGCCATAGTACTGTACAATGAATGAGGCAAACTGCAGACCTCTGATGATTCCATAGGAGTTTGTATGGTTCATGTCCTAGAAAAGAAAGAGGAGAACCACAACTCTTAGCTATGGCTAGGGTTGGCTGTGTCCCAGGCACTTCAGGGTCCAATCTCCTCCATTCCCCTCAGCAAATGCTAACTCAATGGGTCAGACAAGCTCTCCGCACATTTCTTTGCTCCCTGCTCCAGGACCGACCTTATAGTTGATGACTACGTTGTTCTTGGCTGTCATGTAGTCAGCTATGTTGTGGTCCACAATGAGTCGCAGCAGCCTGTTAAGCAGGGTCAGGTCAATCTTCTCATACATCTTCTCAAAGCGAGACTCCAACATGACGTTGCACTCGCCCTCACTCGTCTCCCACACATCCTGCAGGTTATTGATGCCTAAAAAAGCAAAATGCAGAGCTATGGCACATTACACATTTTTTTTTCCAGCCTAGCAACCGCAGCAGCTCTCGACACATTCCAAAACCCTCTACCATCCGTCTGTCCGTCCGTCCATCCATCCCAGTTGCTATRWMWG
>BDUI01003932.1:6300-18250 GCA_002335545.1 Apodemus speciosus
CGGTCTACTCGGAAGATCTTTCTTTGTATTTTAGAGTAATTGGATCCACAGCAGAACAGGGCCAAGGCAACTTCCGGTGTTAATCAGATTCAGTGCCGTTTGCCATAATTAAATTTATTATGATTAATATTAAATGACGCCAATTATAAAATGTCACTTTAAAGTTGTGCACATGGAGACCCATGGAGCAGGGGTAAGGAAACTATATATATATATATATATATATATATATATATATTCTTTCCCCTTGCAGAAATAGAGAGCAGCACTTTTCTCACCGAGGGGGGCCCATACAGCTTTAGTCAACAGTCACAAGCAGCCTTCACTAACTTGGTGATGTAGAATAGAAACACAAATGTGAACAAAGGCTACAGAGAGTTCCAGTTCATAAGGTAGAGGYTTGCGTGTATACTTGACTAAGAGGAGAGAGAGGAAGGGGCGGAGCTAGGGAGTGCTCTGTCTGTGTGGATTCACCTAGATGGTGGGTCTTGGGCTGTTTCCCTCCTTAGGCTTTGGTGTTGGCTTCCCAGAACTTTGTAGATTCTGATCTAGTCAAAACTCGTTTTTATCGGCCTAAGGAGATTAAGTGATTTGCCTAAAAGCCCATCCGGCTCCTCTGATGCTCTTTGCAAAGTGTGTCTGTGGGTACTGGCGCACAGCTCGTCAATATCTCCATTTAAACTGCGGAGGGGGCGCAGAGCCTGGTGGCTGTGCTGGAGAGCGCTCCCTGGTGCCAGCAGCAGGAYCCCAGCTCTGCCCGTTTGTAACATCKTAACGAAGATGTCATTTGTGAAACCAGCTTCTTTAAACTTCTGTTGGAAGTATAAAGCTTTTCTTTAAATTCTGATACATTTGTGTCTTAAGGTTTGGCCTCCTCCCTCCCCCCATCAATTTGTCATGTGTGTGCCATGTATTGGGAAAAAAAAAAAAACACTTACTTTTGACTACCATGTGTTTTGTGACCTTAAGTTCTAAAAAGTAAAACAAACAAAAAACAAGAGTAGGAAATGTCTTAACTAGGATACTTTGCCAAGAAATGTAAGCTGTGCTTTATTTTTTGTTTCTTTGTTGTATTTGTGTGTGTGTGTGTGTGTGTGCCTTTGTGAGTTTATGTGTATCATGTGCACATAATCTGCTGAGACACAAGAAGCATAGAGAATCCTCCAGAATTCATTACCAGCAGTTGTGGTGTGGGTGCTGGGAACTGAACTCAGGTCCTGTGGAAGAGCGGTACGAGATTTTAACCACTGATCCATCTCAAGTCTCGCTCTAGGCGTACGTCCCTTACCCCTTTGTGATCTGTGATCCGAGGCAGCTCATGTGTGCACAAAGGGGCTAAGGTTTCACTTTCTCGTGCATAGAACGGAGGAAGGATGGTGGCACTCATCACTTAGCATGTGATTTGCACTTTATGCTTGTATGTCCTTTTTAAACTTTTGACAAACGGCTAATTCTTACTGAGCCCTGCTTAATTTAACTCTTGGGTAGCTTTACTAAGTAGATAGCTTTATTATATCCATTGATAGTGGAAACAGGGCTTCCCAAAGTCGTTTGCCCAAGGCCACCTTCTCTGGATTCTAAGAACTTTTTCCACCTGCATAGCCGGGAGACCACATGATAAACTGTACAATTGGTTTCCAGGTYCTTTTCTAGTCCTGAGAATCATGGATTACAAAGTGTTTTGTTTTAATTATCACAGCAACATTTAATACATGCTTAGAATGATTACTCACAAGTAAAATATTTTCCTTTCTAAGTGTTTTGACCTTTTTAGAAATAGATCCAGTGACATTTCAGCACATATCACAAGGCTATACTTGAGATGTTAAAATAAACATATTCAGTCTGTGGATTTGAATGCTGAGTGTGTGTGTGTGTGTGTGTGTGTGTGTGTGTGTGTGCGCACGCGTACTGCAGATTGGAGGCAGAGATTAATCTTCCTGGGAATACTAAATGTGGTGCTGATGATTTAGGGGAACTTCAGCTTTGAGATTTGAGCCCCTTAAAGAAGGTGCTTGTAAAGGACAGAAGATGGGGAAGAGAATCGGTTTCACTTATATGGATAAAGTAAAGGATTCCTGGTCCTTATCCCTTAAGCTAACCACAGGTAGCTGAGTCACCAGCTAAACTTCATGTTCTTACTTTTAGAAGGGCCTGGGATGCCTATAGTGTCTGTTAATTTTTAAATTAAATATGTAAGATAGTGGGTTAGAATACACTCTTCATGGTAAGGTGCTCTGCTCCCCTGGAGTAGCCACTACGGGGCTGAAAGTGCGTCTGCCTCCCAAGTTCTGACACTCCCTATTGCTCTGGAGACCGCTTTTAGGACCACAAGCTGTCACCGAGTTATCTCACCCTAAACCAGCTCCCTGTCTAGAACTCTGAACGAAGCGTGTCTGAATTAGCCGTCTCCCCCACCCGAATGCAGCAGGCACACCCTGCTGCCTCGAGAAAGAAAACACCCCAAGTAGTCACTGAAGCTGTTGTTTCAAAGAACAGGGTGCTGTGGGACGTGGAGGGTCCCGTGCGCAGCCAGCGTGGGTTCCACTGAATACGGGNTTACTAAATAATTTCATGTGCCTTCGAGTGGAATGAACACCCTTGTATTTATTTATTTTTATGGTTGTAATAACACTGTGAATTTAAGACCTTTGACTCATTTAGACACTACTGACTTATGTGTATTCTAAAACTTCTTAATTGAAGAATGTGTGTGTGTGTGTGGAGAGAGAGAGAGAGAGACAGACAGACAGACAGACAGACAGAGAGACAGAGGTTGGGGGAGGGAGAGAATACTTTTGCCCAGCCTGGGGGTGGGGGAGGGGTGCCCAGGCATGCATGCTTACATGCATTTATAAGCTAGCAGAAAATACATCAAAATAAGAACTACTTCTGGCTGTTATTTATCCAAGGTCCCTTTTAATCTAAAAGTTAATTCTTACTGAGGGGACGAGTAGAACTTTTGGTGTATTTTTGTGCCTCCGGCTATTCCCCACAACACTCCCCTTGGAATCAGGGGAGAAAATAACAAAACCAAGTAGGAAAGGAGCCAGGAGCACACAAGAAACCATGAGGATAAATTAACGGCGTTATTCATAAACTGTCCCTGGACTTAAATGGAAACCGTGGAATGTAAAGACCGTGGCAAGGGCAGGGGAGCCGTCGGGACTCTGCTTTTGTCTTGCGCTGTTCCTTTGATACCCACCCCATCCTTCCACACACATGGGGCAAATAAAGCCCCAACTATTGATTCAACCCTTCCATTTTACGTAGCACAGTGTTTAAGGGCAACTTCCAGTGATATCTACAGATCAGGATGCTCAGAGTGTTGAAGTCACCCACTGCAGTAATAAACCACAACTGGATAAAGCCACTTCCAGGGGTCTCTCAGAGAACCCCTCCACCCCAGGATTAGAAAGTAATGAATAAAGAACTTGGAAAATATGTTCCCTCTCAGGATCTCTCTGTAGCTCTGGCTAACCTGGGCTTGCTACATAGGCCAGACTCACTGTGTAGGCCTCAGACTTGCTGTGCTCTCTTGCCTCTACCTGCTAAGTGTTTGGATTGCAGGGGCGGCCCACCGCGATAGGCTAAGTTCCATTTCATAGTCAGCTCACTTCGAAGGCACTGGGTCCCCCCACCCCCACCCCATGTCCTCGGTCTGCTTTAGAAGCAGGTGTGGGAGTCCGTCGGTGTTGTTCACAGGGAGCAAGCTGTCCTGCAGTATTCCATTTTGGTTTCTCAAGACAGGGTTTCTCTATATACCCCTGGCTGTCCTGGAACTCACTTGTAGACCAGGCTGGCCTGGAACTCAGAACCCACCTGCTTCTGCCTCCCAACTGCTGGGATTGAAGGCGTGTGCCACCACTGCCAGGCTGTCCTGCAGTATTTCAGTGGATGGTTTGTTAAGAGGTGTAAATTTCTCACATTAACCTTTTAGTAGTTGAGTCAAATTAATATTTAAGTGCTAAGAAATTGTTTTCTGCAGTTGGGCAAGACTATTCAGAATAAAGGAAAACAATTCCTGAGTTTGGAATTTGGGCATAATGTTGCATAGACCTCAGGTGGTCGGTGTCCGAGGCTGCTCACGGGCATAAGGCTCAAACACTGTAACAGAGATTCTAAAATGCCAGCGTTTTGGGAGCATCTCAGGATCTCATTAARCRTCGGACCTGTTCAAGGGGGCGCTAAAAGATGGGAGAGCAGAAAAGATTTTATGCAAATGAGCGAGGAAGAGTAGGTACTGCTCGAAACGTGTTTGACCAGACTGGGATGCGTTTCTAGAAGCTTCTGGAACATCTCCCTGCTTCTGCAGACACAGGCTTCCGTCTGCAGACACGCTCACAGCCGCCCCATGCCTCTGTGGCCTGCAGTGCAGGGACAGGATTGAGCAGCRTCAGTACTTGGTGTGACAGTCACCTGGCCTCTCCACTTTCACCAGGGTCCCTCCTGAACTGTCTTGCCAGGGTAATTAAGGGGAGTGTAGTACATCCCATCCCCTCTTAAAGGTATCCTGTGTCACTGTGGAGGAGAAGTGAGAAGGCTTTGACAGACCGTTATCAAGCGATCTAATGTGCCAATGTGTTGTTTTTACAGATTTACCCTCAAGACTGCTGAAATTTTAACTACCCACAATGCCCGTCCCTCCCCCACCAGCGCCCCCGCCACCACCAACGTTCGCACTTGTGAGTATATTTTCTCTATTCAGTTTTTCTTAAAAAAATAAGAAGAAAGAAAAAAGACAAGACAAGATGACAGCTTTTTAGGAAGCCTCTTGCTGAGGTCTTAAACCTCCCAAGGGGCTGGGATTATTTCTGAGCATGCACAGACAGTAGATTCACCCTGTGCATGAAGACGACCAAGCAAAGTCAAATGCTGGCACGTAGTTGTGCGGTGAGTGCATTGGCATTCCAGCACAGGTCTGCTTTGCCAGGGCCCAGTCTTTCCTGAGGTTAGAACCTAGTCGAGACCTCTTGAGTTCAGATAGCAAAAAGAATGCGTTTGGTCCAGGTCTCCTGGGGTACAAGCTTATGGGCCTGGAGTGTGGTCTTCCTCCACCAGATCTGTCAAGGCAAACGTAAGAGCTTAAAATAAGGCTTTCCAGGACAGTGTGGAAGCGCTGAAGCAGAATGCACTGTCTCCCCATTCAGATGAACTTAACACCCAGCCCAAAGCCAGGGCTCTCTGCAGTGCATCCAACATCTTCCATCTCACCTCTCTCTTCTCTGCCTTCTCTTCTTTACCCTCTGTTCTCGACAAACATTACTCCTACCCCACCCCCACCTCCATCCGCACACACTTTCACACCCCACTAAACCTGTCCTTGTGTCTAGATGATTACTTCCCAAAGGGTTTCATCTCTCGACTCCTCCTGGTCCTTGGATGAGAGCCTGTCAGGGAATTTTGGTACATCCACCTGCAGGAAGGCTCCAAGACCCACTTTATCCCAAAGCCCCGCCCACCATGTGAGCCTTTGCACACTGATGATGGATCCCTTTATTTCTTGTATTGGGAAACTGAGGCTGGGGGGGGGGAGGGGAGAAAAAGTCTCCTGCCCCAGGGTTCCCATAGCAACGCTTTTATGTAACTCTTCTGAGACTCTGGTCTACTAACAATTGGTCCCCCCTTAGCTTCCCTAAGGGCATAAGGACAGAAATTGTGTTTAAGCGTTTAAAAATATTTATAGCGGTTTGATGGGAGTCAGGTTTATTCTCAGGATTTGTGTATCTCTTTAACGAACTCATTTTTTTATAATATTTATTTTTTATTTTCCTAGAGTGTCAGTCTATGAAATTTTTAAGCAGCCCTTGCATGGATTAATTAGAAAACACTCTTAGCTGGCTGATGTGGCAAGAGTAGTTTATCTGTATTTCTCCCAAAATGTGAGTTGCCTATCACTACTAATTGACACATGGGTTATGTTTTAGAATTTGAATGCTGATACACTTATCTTAATATGTGTTCTAAAAGTTTATGATTGGCATATCAAAGCCAGTGGCTGATTTTAAAGCCAGTGACATAATTTAAGAGAGAGTGTTCATTAAAGAGGAGTACAGAAAATAATATAGTAAATTAATTTAATGAGAATATTAAATAATGACACAGTTAACACAGAGATGATTTTACAAGTCACAAATGTTGACCTTAATGGATTAAAGTTTGAAGGCAGATATGGTGGCTCACCCGTAATCTGAACTCTGGAGACTGAGGTAGGAGAGTTGAGGCCAGCCAGGGATATAACTACAGAACTCAGAGCAAGGCCGGGAGGAAAGGGGAGATGGATTGGTGGCCACTGGGCAATACTGACCTAGTTGAGCAATACAGTTAAGGGTCCTGTCAAGTCTGCCACTTGAGAGAGGTTGGCATAAGGAAGTCAGGTGACAAAATAAATCTCCAAGCCAACAGGGAAGCCACCGTGGAAGGCCAATGACTCAAATCGAAGATGTCCAGTGTGGATTCATCAGTTCATCCTGGTTGATTTTCATTCTTAAAGCAAAGGGACCAGGTGGCTTTTAAGGGTCTCTCCATGGTGTTTTAGAGAACAAAATCACTAGCAAAACCACAGTAGCCAAGTGAAGACGGTGTATGGAAGGAGGCTGGAGAAGCTCCCTATGGCTCCTTCCAGGGGCTGTCRAGGGCTGGTGGGGAAGGAACATTTGGGAGCCCACATTCACCCTTCTGTCCGAGAGGGGATGGTCCTGGCATCAGGCTGCCAGGGTTCAAACCTCGGCTCCTCCTCCCAGCCTCGACACCCTGCCACTGGACCAAATGATTTAACTTACTACACTACAGGTTTCCATTGGTGTTTTTGTTTTGGCTTTGCGTTCATGTGTCTGTAAAGCGAAAGTAACACACAGGGGTCAATAATGACTAAATCACAATGAAGTGCGACACAGAGAAAGTGCTTCTCTGTTACCGCCACAGCAGAAGGATCTCTCTGCTTCACTCTGTCTGCATCTTGGCAGGCAGTAATTCCGCGCAGCAGAGTTGCCTTTCYGCCTCTCAGCCTGGCAATAAGAGGCTGAGGGAGGCATCAAACCGTATGCTTCTCACCTTTACTTCTTATGACCAAAACTGGCTAATCTGGAATCTYGCCCCTTTCCGAAGGGCTGGGCCAGCCCAGGAGACTCTCATGCCAGCAAGGACCTTTGACCTAAGGCAGCCACATTCGTCCTGGACAGGGTCCACACAGCAGAAGTGCTCACTCTTAGGCATATGTGTTAGACTTGAGTGTCCACATTCCCAAACTAACCCTAAAGGATCAGGGCCTCGGGTTCACTGTCAGGAACCTTAGCATTATGAAATAAATGCCCAGACATCTGTAAGTAGCTGTGTCTTTGCTCTGGGCTAAGCTTTCAAAGAAATTAAATACCAGAAACATGGTATGGTCAAATGAACGTGAGGGAATCATGGAGTAAGAAAAAATATTCTACTCCATATTTTGACTATATGTTTGTCAAAACTAATAGTGTGAGCTGACAGGAGAGATTCAATGTATGTAGATTATGCCATAGTAAATTTCACAAATTAGAAGAGAAACGCACTTTTGTCTAGGTATTCGGAGGAAATTGTTTTCTAAAGGTTTAGTGAGTTGAAAAACCCACTCTGGTTGGACAGAGTCCAGTGTTTTCTTGCTAAATGATGGGAGTTGCTGTCTGCTCTTCCGGACACACATCAGACGAGGGCCAATAGCAGGCTGCAGAATCCCCTCAGACTTACTGTCATGTGAAAGGTCCAGCACACCCTGGCTTTTTATGGGCAGATATTGGTCTGAACATTCAGATTTTATTGCAGACTTAGTATTTTTGTGTTTTGTTGCTCTATCTGCTCCCAGGAATCTGATTCTTAAAGAAAATGACATCTAAATCCAAAACTCTCAAGGAGTTTATAGCCTAGAATCTTAAAAGCAAACCACCTGTCTGACTGAGAGCTCCAGTGCAGGGTTTTACCCCCAAGAGCAGCAGATGAGTCCCTGTGGTTGCCTTTCAGGCCAATACCGAGAAACCCACCTTGAATAAGACAGAACAGGCTGGGAGGAATGCCCTTCTCTCTGACATCAGCAAAGGGAAGAAACTGAAGAAGACAGTCACCAATGACAGAAGTGCCCCAATATTGGACAGTAAGTAAAAACTCTTTTCCATAGTTCTAAATAAATGGTTTATAGCTTAATCTTCAACCTATGCCTCCAGCCAGGTCTCTCTCTCTCTCTCTCTCTCTCTCTCTCTCTCTCTCTCTCTCTCTCTCACACACACACACACACACACACACAACAACAACAACAGCTGCAAAGCTAGCAAAAGACAGAACTGAGTTAGTCATTGTAGCCACAGCTTTAGCCTGAACCCCATCTAATGCCGCAGGAAGCCAGCATAATAGTTCTTTGTCCAAGAAACACACAGCAGCGATTCTCTGAAACACACAGCGCTTTCTGGAGATTAGCCCACTGCTCCCGGCATCAGAGACCGAGAGGCAGCACGAAGCATGGGAAGTGTCCTGGCCTTGGAGTCAGGAGTCAGGGCCCAGCACACAGCTTCAGTCAGGCCACAACTTCAAGCCTTAAAGTCTTCATTTGTAAAGTGGAGCCGGGTACCGCTTTACTGGCCGCACAAGTCTGTCGTGAGCTTCCAATGAGATAATGCATGTACAGTGCTCGCTTGTGCGCTAAGAGGAATTCTAGAGAAAGACGCGATTCCCAGGAGCTTGAAGACAGGAAATGAGATCACACGTTTGCTTATCTGTACATCTGAGTCTGAGAAGCCTCCTGCAATAACACAGGGTCTATATAAACAAGCAAGTAAACACAGCGTAAGCGTCTTCCTTAGCATTGACAGACTGACAAACAGCCCTGACTGGATCCAGGTCTCGACGCCATCCCTTCGCTCTCACCAGATTTATCATAGCCTCAGCTCTCATTTAGACTAAGGAAACAGAGTGACATAACAGTCACCAAACGTAGCTTCACAGGCAGGTGAATAGGCAGGGTTTAGGAGGGGTAGAGGTAGGTAGGGGATCACCGGGGAATGAGGCTAACAGGTAGAGAAGGAAGAAGCGGCAGGGGCCTGGGGAGTCTGAGTTGGAAGAGAAATGGAGAACAAGTCTTTGACCAGGGTTCTGTCGTCAGGTGCCTATGAGAATGCACAGTACTCAGAGGAACTGCGGGTTTTCAGCACGTGACTAACAGTCTGATCTCTAGATCAGAACACCACGCAGTATTTCTGTCTGGGTTCTGTCTGGAAGCTTTGGTCCAGCAACCATCTGAATTGCGGTCTCTGCTATTGGCTAGAGAAGCTACCAAGGCCCAGACAGAGGATGCCTGCTCTCTTTACTGTAAGAATCTGGAGCGGGTGTGAATTCCTTGCCAACTCTGAAGGAAACCGGACAGTCTGGGCTTCCTAATCCCTGATGGAAACTCTTCATATTCTTCAAGGTCCATCTTCCTTTGTGTGGAAATAATGGTGCTGAGAACTGAGCATCTGACAGAAGCAAGATAATCCACTGTATGCTTGGGTGTCCCTGCGCTTAATTGGATACCTGTACTGCTGTCCAGGCTCTTTGCAATAGCAGAATTCATCCTGTTTTATATTTGTCAGCAGGCAAAACCTCCCTGGGCACTATATCAAAATGCTTATGCATGATAGCTTTGTAATTTAGCCCTGTCCTGATGGTTATACTAAAGCCAGTCAGCTACCCTCAATTTCAGTGTTTTGTATTAGTCCATTTTCTATTACTACAACAAAATACCCRATACCAAGTACTTTATAAAGAAAAGAAATTTATTTAATATATAGTTTAGAGGTTCGAGAGTATGCCATTGGCATTGGCCTGGCTCTGGTGCGGACCTCGTGGGGATGGCGTCACCACAATGGCAGAAGTAAAGGCATAAGACAGACCACAAGCAAGATGGGAAACCCGACTGGGGAGCAGCCAGTCTTGCTGTTTTATGATACCCCTCCTCAGAACTAACCAGAGCCCTGTGAAACCGTATTAGCTCCTTCTGAGAGTAGTAACCATCCCTTTCAACGACCTCATTATTTCCCACCAGCCCGTTTCCCAAAGGTTGCACGCTCTCTCTCTCTCTGGACACACTGAGGACCCGGTTTCCCACATAGGATCCTTGAGGGTGGCATTTAAACCTCATAGCACTTCCCTGTATGAACATGGGTGAAGCTCCAGGGAGACAGCACTGATGGGTGTGTTTGATAGCACAGCACACTTCCAGTTTACAACACAACATAAATGCGTCCTCTCTCTCTCTCTCTCTCTCTCTCTCTCTCTCTCTCTCTCTGTCTCTCTCTCTCTGTGTGTGTGTGTGTGTGTGTGTGTGTGTGTTGTTCTAAGCTGTCTTATTCAGTGATGGCTAATACTTGAATGACATGGACAATGTTATATTATTGGTAGTTAAAAGTTAGTAAACTTTTAAAACTCATACTAAGGCAGTTTCACAAACACTCTTGAAATTGTTGCTGTAATTGGGTTTAGCCTGTTAGGTAAAACAGTCCTTGCCAATTCATCACCAAGTTGTGCCTTCAGCCAAGAGCTGTGCACATAAGAAAGATRGAGATCTAATGGCTAATTTAGAAAAACAGATTAATGAATAAAATGAAATCTCCCAAAGTCGATAAAGAGATTTGAGATGGATTTTCTGCAGTCGGGGACAGACTAATGGAGCTCCGTGCTGAGACATCTTGAGATGGCTCCTTTTGTGAGTGATGAGGTTACAGGTGCACTTCACRGTGCTTGGCTCATTTGAAAATCTTGAAGTTAATTTCCTAGGAAATCATCAATTTATCAAACTTTACTCAGGAAACCTGCATAGACAACAAAAAAGACAGAAACTTTCTTAGTTTCCCTCTGAAAGACTGCTCATTAAAAGGGTTTTTAATTGGTAAGGTCTGTGTCTCAGTTTTCAATAAACAGCTAATTCAAGTGCTGTAGGAACCTCTCCCAAGCCGGAAGCCACAGAAAGCTTTTCCGTAAGTGTCTCGAAACTACCACTGTCCCARTACCAGAATGTACCCCGGGCAGTGCACACAGAGGGAGTCTACAGGCCAGTGTTTTCCACCTGGGGGTAGTCCTGCTTCCCAGAGGATCTGTGGCGATCTCTCCAGGTGGTCTTCTGAGAGTTTTGTTTCTTCTTTCTTGTTTTCATTTTGTCATGGGGTTGGACGTCATAGCCAATAGCATGGTAGGCGAGYGCTCTCCCGCTGAGCGCTCTCCCRCTGAGCTGCCCGCTGGGTGACACTCTACCTGGGTAGAGATGGGAGGCTTCTAGTGGGCAGGGTCAGAGACACCGTGCATACACATTCTGTCAAGGGCAGGATAGCCACCCAAACAAACTGTCAGCAAAGAGCGCCAGAAATAAAAAAATGTCATAAGGGCTGGAGAGATGGCTCAGCGGTTAAGAGCACAGGCCGCTCTTCCAGAGATCCTGAGTTCAATTCCCAGCAACCACATGGTGGCTCACAACCATCTGTAATGGAATCCAATGCCTTCTTCTGGTATGTCTGAAAACAGCTACAGTGTACTCAGATACATAAAATTAATAAATAAATCTTTTTAAAAAAGAAAGAAAAGAAAATGACATATATCATTTATGAATAAGAAAATAGTAAGCAAAAAAAGTAGTAAGAGTAATTGACCAAGACCAAAAATAATCCCATTTTCAGTACTAGATTTAAAATCTATTCTAAATATCAAATAATAAACATTATATGATCAACTAAGTAAATGCTAAGTAGGTATTTGATAAAATTCCGTATTATAAGTCTTTAAGCCTAAAATAGAAGAATCCTCCTTTTCCATAAATATTTAAAAAAAAAAAAAAAAGCTGGGCAGTGGTGGCTCACACCCTTAACTCCAGCACTTGGGAGGCAGAGGCAGGCAGATTTCTGAGTTCGAGGCCAGCCTGGTCTACAGAGTGAGTTCCAGGACAGCCAGGACTACACAGAGA
>BDUI01003934.1:55379-71031 GCA_002335545.1 Apodemus speciosus
AGACTTCTGTCCCAGCTGCTCCACTGATCTTAGGCCCTGTGTGCTCCTAGCTGGTCCCCTCCAGAGAGAAGGTGGAGATCTCACCTCTGTGCTCAACAGTGAAAGCCTGCTGGGAGATCATTCCCTCCTGGCGGGCTATGCACAGAAGGCTGTGGAGTCTCCTGGCTCCTGGTGCAAATGGCGGCAGGAAGCTGTCTCTAGCTTTTTAATCTCAGCTATCTTGCTTTGTGACATGTACAGCACAATCTCAATGGATTGAGGCTGAACATCTTTCTGTGTGTTGATTGGTCACCCCGTGTCCATCTCGTTCCTATTTCCTGATTGGACATTTTGGTTTTTGCTGTTGACTCTAAGTTCCTTATATATTCTGAATGCTAGTCCTCTGCCACCCAGTTGTGGCTTGGCATTTTATTGTTGTTGTTGTTTTCTTTTTTAGTTCTTTCCCAGGGTCTTACATACAGTACAAGTTGTTGTACAACAATTTACCAACTTTTGTTTAAAAAGATTAATAAATTGCTTGCTGTGTCATCGATCTAAAGGATTTCTCTTGCCCTGGCTTGACTGCCAAGTGAGATGCACACCTTGGGGAGTGCCCTTTCCTCGATGTCCCTGAACATTCACACTAGACCTGCCCATGCTCTCAGGGCACAGCAAAGGGAGACAGAACAAAGCTTTGGATTTTCCCCTAAGTTCTACGGCCTTGTTCACTCACCTGTAACTTCTCAGGTTCTCCATTACTGGGGCAGTCTGTCTCAGTTTTGCTTCCTTTTAGATTTTAGGAGTTCACCAGAAATTCCACCAGCCTTTGTCTTCCAGGAAGCCCCTCTTTTCCCTTCCCTGGGTCTCCTCCTAGTGAATGAGGGTTGAGGACTTTCTCTTCTGGAAGCTTTTCCTTACATAGCGGCACAAAGCAGATGGAGTAAGTGCCTGCTCTCAGCATGTGGCTTCTGTATCCTCTAGAGATGTCTTCACGCCAACTGGAATAGTAGAACATGGAGCAGCCATCTTAATAGTCCTGGGCTACTTTCCTGGGCCTTGTTAGCTAGGCAGCCACACACAAAAACAAGGGGGGGGGGCATGAGCTTTAGGCCACTATTAGTCCTGTGCATAGGAAGACAGGAAGTCCCAGGTCTGCCCTGATTGAGGGACATAACTGTTAACAGGGGAGATGCATGTAGACTGGTCAGCAGGAACACATTGGTGCTGCTCACTATTTTCTCATTGACTAGGCTATCCAATGCTCCATGGCATTAAGTATGGGCTTTCTTCCCCTTTCACAATGTACCATCTTCCACCTCATTTTTCTTTCTATTGGCTGAGTAGAGTAGACCACAGGGCAGAGCCACAGGGCAGACTAAAAAACTGGGGTCTACTCTCAGGAGCACCAATGGACCTCAAGGAAATTAGCTTACTTTGGCAGTTGCAATGGGCATGGAGTTTACAAGTTTAGGCCTCCTTTCCCACACAGTAAGTCTTCATAGAGTGGTGCCCAGTTTCCTTTGGGGAACATCTCAGATCACATCTGATACCATAAGCACCACTTGCTTTTGAAAGTCAAGGTATTGCCTGTGCTTTTATGTTTGTATACAGTCACTGATTTTTCTCCTTTGAAATATCATCCTGCTCTTATTTGGCTTAAAATGCTAGCTATACAAAGAACTAAGGTCCCACATTGTCAAACTCCAAATAACTTCTTGCTTTTAGAAACCACCCCCTCTTCAGCAGATTCTTCAAGCCTTTTAATAACTTAATTCATAACCTTTCCACATATTTATTCAATGAGACACATTTTAATTCTGGCACGCCACCCCCCTTTCCTCCTGCACTTTGATGCTACCAGATGCTGCAGGCAAAACATTTGCAATATGACTACAATCCATTTCAACATACAATTCCATCCAATTGAATGTCAGGCATTTGTTAGTTGATATAATGCCCTTTGCCTGAGTTAAAGTGTTGATTGAAATTACATGTTGGAATGTCTTGCATTACATTTAGCCCCAAACTTCCCTGTCTATCGCAGATACCTACTTCTAGCTGTTGTGTCTCCTTAAACAATTAACCAKCAGGAGTGGAACTGGACACAGTTTCTTTAGAAAACTCCTACTTTGGAAAGGGAATGAATGTACCCTGTTGGGAAGGAGTGGCCTGTCAATAGACATCAAGGGACTGCCAGTTGCTGTKCATGCAGCTTAACATAGCTTAGGGCACCACCACCAACAGGGTGTAAATCCTTACACTTGCAGTCTGACATCTTTGTTTTGCATAAGAACAATTAGAGAATACCATGTTTGGGTATGTTAGTCTGTGTCTATTTTAGTGAAGTACTAGTGGTATCTACACACACCAGGGGAAATTTTACAAATATTTTAGCAGACTTAGCCTTTGTCCCTCAAAGTAGTCTAAATTTCTTCTTAACTAGGAGTAGAGGTAGGTGAAAGAGTATTGGGATGATGTTGTTCTAATGCAAAGTAAATATCTTTGTTTGATTATATTATCTTAATAAAGGTGTTGTCAGGAAACAGGATAGCAGCTTTCCTTTGACATGACATTCCATTCGTAACTGATTTTAGTAGAGAGTCTAAACTTAGCAAACCAAGTGTTAAATCTCAGCAGTGTGCTTTTCTTCCAGTTGTAATTTTAAAAAAAGAAGACATTTTACTTCTCGAATTTAACTGTCACTTTGCATTTGTGTGGATCAGAAAAGAAAGATAAGAACCACGAGGGGAAAAAAGTAAGGTAATTACAATAAAATTTCTTCCAAATTTGCAATAATATAATTGCCACAGGGTTAGTTTACTGTTTAGGGAAATACCCACATGGGCAGCATAGCCTGATCTTAATGTTTTTCATCAGAAAGACCCWCACTTAACCACTCCCCGACTCCAGCTGAGTGACCAGCAGTTCACCATCAAGTAAACTGTTTCCTTCATATGTCAATAAATCAAGGAACCCCCACACTCTCTAATTTCCTTATTTAATTTAAGAATTAGTAAGATCGTGTAAGACAGGTAGTTATGAGCTGGCTAGATATGCTTGGATGTAGGTGCTGTTCTGACCCATCCCTTCCTTCTTTCAGTCGTTCAACCAGTAACTGTTGAAAGTCTAGTCTCCATGTTGATTGCTCAAAAGTGAGTATCACACACTGAGTTCTTTCAATGGAACACACAGATGATAAGGAAGGAAGCAAATGTTAAGTACATGATAAAACTTTAGGGACAATTTTTGCTGGGATTTAGGCATTTGAGAAGAAGAGACATGGGTCATGGTATGGTATGACTCTGCTGGAGCCAGAAGGTAGGAGATGACACTGGATAGAGGACTGAGGAAGGAGGGATCTGGAAGTATGTCARGATAATTATGTGAGAATCCGTGAAGAGGCGCGAACGGAGGAGTTCCAGGAAGGAGAGAGGCTGCTGTGCTGCAGCCCATGGTGGGTGGTGAGCTGCAGGTGGGAGCCACTCACACTTGTGGTCATAGTGAGGGATTGGGAGTTATTCTAAAAGAAATAATAAGTGCCTAGAAGGTTCTGAGCAAAGTAGTAAGCCAGCCTTGTTTATATTTTAGTCTACATACACCAGCTATGCTTTTCTAGAAAGAGGAGACCAGGAAAGCTAGAACGATGCCATATGTCCCCAGAAACTGACAGCTCCATGAGCTGACAGAAGCTGGACAGGTGGTGAGAGCTGGATTCTGTAGGGATGTTGGAAAAGAACCAACTGAGCTGGTYAATGGGCAGGTGGAGAAAGAGGCAGAGAGGTGGGAGGAGGCTGAACCCTGGGGCCTTACCTGGTTGAGTGGAGTGCCATTTCTAGAAGAAGAGTGGGCTGGGTGGGAATTAACACCAGTTTCAGGCAGGATTGACATGCTATGTATTATGGAAATCCACCAGGCATGTGAAGGCTGAGGCCAGAGACCAGGCCAATGATAGGAATGTGAGCTCTCCAAATTTGTCACCAGCCTCAGTGAAATCATCTTGAGACAGTATATCATCTTGATGGAGGTGATCAAAAAGGGAGAAAGCAAGAATTCAGGAAGTCCCAGTCACCAAGCAAAATCTAGCCTTTCATCTTTAAGGGAAAATAAGAAGTCACCAATTGACATATTCATCCATAGTTTCTGGTTACCCTTCGAGCAGCTGGTCCCCCCATGCTTGGGTGCTCAGTCTACAGGAGAGCTAAGCTAAACACCTCCACCCAGGCAAAAACCCCACTGTTGAGTCAGCTCTGTGTACCCCAAGTCCACCTGCCTAGACCAGTCTGGTAGCCTTTGCTACCACTCTGCACCTTTTCAAGTCACACCCCAAGTGACCATTGCTCAGGAGACCATAAACACAGAAGGGTAGTGGATCACAGAGAGAGACCTTTGTTCTCACAGAGCTCTGTGTTTGGGTCTGGTCACGCTACACTAAGCACTCAGATGAGTCTCTTACAGGCTTGAGAAGTCAGTGCCAGAGCCAGACCGGCTAGGTCCAAGTTCCAGGCTTACCTGGAACAAGTCATGTGACCTTCTGGTTATCTCATCTACAGTCTCTGTGGTGAAGATTTCATGAATTTGGATGTGAGAAGTCCAAAGCACTAAGCAAGTACTTCATCAGCATCTCAAACTAGATAGACCATTTAGTAGTTCAGGTTTTTACCTGCCCAAGACTATGGCTAATAAGAAGGCTGTTCAGCCTAAGTCTGTTCGGCTGTAAATCCCTCTTGGCTTCAGGATTCCAGGAGCTGGCTCAATTGCATGGCACTTAGGTGGATGCTGGACTAGATGCCATGAGTCCACATTTGCCACTTGGGTACACATCTGAGTTCACCGAAGTCTCTTGGAAGCTTGCATTGGCTATGATGGGAGTCTCAATAGATGCTGTGATCTCTCTCTCTCTCTCTCTCTCTCTCTCTCTCTCTCTCTCTCACACACACACACACACACACACACACACACACACACATACACCACTTCTTTGTGTGTAATATCATTGTGAGTGTGTATGTGTGGAGGGCAGAGGACAATTTGCAGGAGTTAGTTCTTGTCTTCTATAGGTTATGGGAGCCGTCAACATTTACCCGCTGAGACATCTCGCTGACCCAGCATTTTCTTTAACCTGGAGAATCAGTTTAACATTTATCAATGCTGCCTATACATGGCAGAGCCCTCCAAAGACTCTAAACCTCCCATCAGTGACTTCCTACAGGAGGATAGTTTCATCAGTCTTGTTTCCTCCATGATGCTACTGAGGAAGACATGAGATAGATACGTTCTTACATGGTGAGGGGAAACTCAGCCACATTTGGCCCTCTCCATGAGGACTCAGCACACTGTATCTGTACTAATGTCACCTTGCCAGTCACCCTTATCCAACTACAGGAATACTTGGGCTCTCCATGTGGTGGCCTTGTCTTTGTGAGCAACCCTAACTGAGTAGCAGGAAATGGAGAGACAGTCACCTGCTGTCTGACAGTGTGCACAAGCTACCAGACCTCACTGGGTCTTCCCTCGGGGTCCTCTTACCCTCCTGGACACGAGGCTCCGTCCTTTTTGGAATCCCTATTTTTTGTCTGTGGCATCTGACCCTGAGCTTGGCCTAATCTCTCCCACCATAAGGGTCCTTCTCTTTCTGTATGGTAGCTTCAACACTGCCCCCAGCATACACCTGGCTCCCAGTCCCTGATTTTGCTCTATACCTCACCCAAGGTCTTTGAGCTAGAAGGGTTTTATCTATCTATCTATCTATCTATCTATCTATCTATCTATCTATCTATCATCTATCTAGCTCATCCCTCATGCAGCCCCTGTTTGGCTTTTGCTCTTTCTTGGTGCCACCCTTGCCTAGCCTTCATTACTGCACTGGTCAGATAACAGGGTCACTATTCGAATGCCTTACTCTTGACTTAAGAGGCATGTATGTTGGTGTGGGTTTTTCTAGTACTAAGGATAGCACTGGGTTCTCAACAGATATTTGTTCAATGAATAGTCATACCTAGAGGTGAGTCATTCAGACCAGGGCCTTTCCTCAAGGGAATAATGATGGATTGTGACAAGTGCTTCAAGCCACATAAACAAAGGTATGTGATGAGTGTGGGCATCAGAGGATACTCCCCATACTAAGACCTAGGAACTGGCAAGCAGCTGGTTGCCAGAACAATGACTAGAAGTACCCGCTGGGGGAAGGCACTTGTCCTGGGAGACCCAGAGTGGGCTTGAGTACAGGAAGAATTAAGGAGAGAGGCTCATAGGTCCATAGGAAAAGGTTGGATTATATTCTAAAAGCAAGAGGCCATTAAAGAATTGAGGTGGACAGTGATGTAATGATGGTGATGTAAAGATGATCTGGCTTGTAGGAGGGAGGTTCTGTCACCCTGTTCTCTTTCAGGCCCCACCTCCTTCTCTGCAGGTATCTCAAGCTTTCATGGTATCCTTCTCAGAATCAACACCAACTTTGGTGCAGGAGAGAATCAATGTGGCTTGCAGTCCCCTTTAAAGTATCCTGTTTGTCTTCTGTGACTGCTGTAGTGGTTACAAATGTGGTAACTTATAGTTTAGTTTATATACACTAACTTCTGTAGGCTCCAGTTAATCTATTTCCTTGTCTTCCCAGCTTCTAGAAGTTGCCATTTGGGGTGGGGGGAGGTTCATGGTCGGTGATGTCACCTTCTCTAACATCCGCCCGCATCTTACCACAGCTGGGAATGGTTCTCTAATTTGAAGAGCTCATGTGACTAGATTGGGCCCACCTGCATAATTCAAGCCAAGCATATGGTTTCAAGGTCCTTAAGTAATCCCACCTGCAAGGCCCTTTCTACCAGGCAAAGTTAGATCCAGGTACCATGAGGTCATGGGCAGCATGGCTCTGCTCCAACAGGGCTCTGAGGACTCAGGAGACCAGCCAGTTGAATACTCCATAAAGTCTAGAGATTTAAGATATCTTTGAGACTGCCAAGGAAACTTTAACATCGGACTACATGACATAAATATTTATTTTTAGTATTGTTAGGTGTGAAGTCACAGGATGCTTTTCTAGGATTTCTGTACAATGAAAAATAAGAAGTCAGTGAACTTGAAAACTTAAGAGAAACAAGAAAGGAAGGAATGGAGAGAGAGAGAGAGACAGAGACAGAGAGAGAGACAGAGAGAGAGAGAGACAGAGAGAGAGAGACAGAGACAGAGAGAGAGAGAGAGAGAGAGAGAGAGAGAGAGAGAGACTGTCTTAGTCAATGTTCTATTACTATGAAGAGACACCATTACCAAAGGCAACTCTTATAAAAGAAAGCATTTAAATGGGGACTTGCTTGCTGTTTCCAAGGGTTAGTCTGTGCTCACCATGGTGAGAATCAGGCAGCTGTGGTACTTGAGCAATAGCCAAGAGCTTTACATCCTAATCTACAGGCGGCAGGCAGAGAGGGAGGGGAGGAAGAGGAGGAGAAAGAGAACAGGAGACAGAGACAAAGAGAAACACAGGGTATGGCCTGGGCTTTTGAAATTACAAAGCCCATCCCCAGTGACATACCAACAAGGCCACATTTCCTAAATCTTCCCGAATAATTCCACTGTCTAGGGACCAAACATTCAAATATATGAGTCTATGGGGCCTTCTCATTCAATCCACCACAGATTATATACATACATAATATATATGTATGATATATAAAACACACACAAACACACGGTTGTATATATATATTTATTTGACTGAAGAGAAAGCTTATTCATTTAAATATCACTAGAATCCAGGTACTACTTAAGTAGGAGTTGAGGTCTTCAACTTGCAGATAATGAGCAGGTAATTGGTATAAGGATACCCAGGTGATCCACAATAGAGCTGGAATTTTAGTCTAGACCTGACATACACTATATTATTTCCTTTTTTCATCACTACAACAATCAACGTACATCAGCTTAGAAAGTGAGAAGGAATATCTGGGTTCATAGTTTTGGATCTTTCAGTTCATAATTCATTAGCCCTGATATTTGGAGCCTGTGTCAAAGCAGCATATCAGACAGGAGCACAGGTAGCCCAAACTGTTCACCTTGTAGCCAAGAAATGAAAAGGAAGAGGAGGAAGAGTTCCCACAGTCCCTGTGACGGGCATGACCTGCAGTGTCCTAACTACCTCCCACTAGGGAGTGGGTAAGGCGGCTTGCGGAGTCCTGAAATGCGCTTTTACAAAGCCAGCTGAGGTAGCACAAACCTTTAATACAAGCACTCAGGGAAGCAGAGACAGGTGGGAGAGAGTTCTGGTCTGCATAGTGAGAACCTATCAGAATAACAGCATACAAGCAAAACAAAACAAAGGGAACTTTMTATTAAATAATCAAAATAATTGAACCAAGACAGAACAGGAATAACATTGGGGAGACAAAGGGAACCATGGCCGTGCAGATGCCATCACATGAAAACTGGGCCTCTGCCAGCTGTGCCAAGCTCTGCTCTGCATGCTCCAGGCCAGACACTGAGTCCCCATTCTGACTGACATCCTGACCACAGGAGCAGAGGAGCCAAGTCTCTACTTCAAATGCTTATCTTTGAAGTAATTCCCCATATTCTAGAGTTTAAACACCTGTTTTATGAGGCTATTGAAAATCTGCATGGCTATCATCATCTACCCTTTAATTATTTTTCCCATAACAGGTAATTTTCACCTTAGCATGCGGGCATTCCTTCTCTTCAAGGGCAAGCCATCTTTTAAAGTGCCAATTTTATGGAAATCACCTGAGCTGATAGGTTTGCGGGAGCATGGATGCAAGACACGTGCTAAGAATGGAGTGGCTGGCAGGCAGGGCAGCCAGCACCCTAACTGAAGCTCCTGGTGATCCTTTGTAATATAAAAGTCACATCTGAAATGGAGGTGTCCAAAGGGCCTATCCCAGTGTGATACAGTCAGATACACAAGTCTGTTTGTGCAATCTTTATGTTTAGTGAAGGGCATTCTGGTTTGTTCTAGCCTGTGGGTGGGTGGGTGGGTGGGTTGGTTGGTTGGTTCCAGTTATTTAGATGAGAAGTCAGGAGAGTCTTTCTCTGAGAATGTTTGCTTTTTAAAAAGCTACCATTTCCTTCTGACAGGAGCCTGATTTAATTAACTGTGGGCTTTCTGAACAGAATCCGCCAGTTAGNACACACACACACACACACACACACACACACACACACACACACACGCAGAGAAGAGCTTTTTCTTCCCTTTCTTTTCTGGATTTTAACTCACAGAACAGGTTCACTCACAAAAGCTGAGGTTTGAAAGTGTAGCTGGTGGGTTGTGGTCACATCCATTAGATGCTGAGTATGCTTGTTTTGATTTGCTAGAAAAACATTTTCTGACCTTGGAAATGAAATCATTGAGCTGTCTATTTGTTCATAGCCAAGGACTTACTGAGAGCTCCTGTCCTTGTGTTAGTGTATCTTACTGAGGGCTCCGGTCCTTGTGTTAGTGTGTCTCTGGTCCTTGTGTTAGTGTATCTCTGGTGCTTGTGTTAGTGTATCTCTGGTGCTTGTGTTAGTGTATCTCTGNCTTGTGTTAGTGTATCTCTGGTGCTTGTGTTAGTGTATCTCTGGTGCTTGTGTTAGTGTATCTCTGAACTTCTGGAGCCCACAGTGAGTGGGAAGTTACCCAACCTGGGCTAGCATCGTTCCAGATGTGCCTCATTAAGGACCCAGAATCGATCCTTCCCACGACTCCCCAAGACTCGTTTACATGTATCACATAGCAAATCATTCATGCGGAGAGGGTGGCTGCAGACAGAGGGGCAGAGCAWCTTGTTATCTATTGACTTTCAGTAAGGAGACAATTTAGAACTTGCCTCTACATCATAAGGGTGGCTTTCTTTTCCCCAATCCAAAGTGTCCTCAGTATTATGTATCATGGTTATAATATATCTGAAAGTTTTAAAAAGCAGCTACCTCCAATAGATTAACAGTACACTCAGTTGAAATTGTGAAGTCGTGAGGATTTTGTTGATTTCATCACCCTYTAGACAGATTCTGGGAGTGTCTAAACATGTTTGTGAACTGCTCAGTTTTACAATTTGTTCATAAAGGCACATCATTGCCCATTGTTCTCTGGAGTAATTGATCCAATAGCAAAGGCTCTTTTTCCTTGTTGAGCTCAGCATGAAGCTGAGGCTTGCTGAGAGCAGTGCGGCTTTTCAAGCACTGCTCAAGATCTTATGCCAGAGGCATTTTGCTGTAGAAACAGGAGCTCTCCTTTCTCCTTCCATGGGTTTCTGTAAACTGTAAACATCTTTTCTTGGAAAAGAGTGGATGGTGAATTGGATGGGGGTGGGGCGAGATGGGGTGGGGAGAGATGGAGCGGAGCCTTGTGGGTGACTGAGCACTGGAGTTGACAAGAGAACTGGGAGTTTGAGACCAATTTGGAGCTAGATTGATAGTTTCCATCTACCTTGGGTCAAATGGTGAGATACTATCTCAAAAGTAAACAAATACATACATTAAACAAAAGTAAAGCCTATGTCAGGGAAGCTCTGCTCTGCTCCCACAGAGAATGGCACACAATGCGAGAAGCAGCAGCTTTGAGAGTGCTCAGTGAGTGCCCATARGAASAGGCAGGACTCTGCTGCCTCAGCAGAGCCAGAGCCTGGCTGTCTGCGCATAGCCAGCCTTCAACCAGCCATTCTCCTTCATAACCCCGGCCTCTTAGTACTGCAGTACTCTGCGTCCCACAAGTCCAGCAGGCCCAGGAGCGGCTCTCTCCCTCGTGCAGGCAAGCATAGGTAAGAAATGAAGAGATTTGCTTGTTTGCCTTTCTGAAAAATGAGGAAAGGGGTTCAGTGACTGGAGCAGGATTTCTTACCTTCACATTGGTAAGAACTGGAGAATTAAGTCATTTCATTTGTGTGTTCAAATAAGGACTGTGGGCATTTAGGGTCATCTCAAACTATGAATACTGCAGAAATGTTGCGTACAGCTTTGGAAAGGAACCTAGGGACTGCAAGAGGACTGTAGAATAGCCACAGAATAATAWATTTCTTCTCTAAGAATTGGAAATAGGTATGCATTCTGCTTAGGTAACTACTCTGAGAAGCAATGGGGAGAGTGAGCACAGAAGAGACGTTCAAAGGATGCTGGACGATCCTATTAAAAGGAGCAATTCTGGCTGTGCCCTGAATAATAACAGTCTAAAGTTCAGTAATGTGGCTTAGAGCTTGGTTTGGGTTCAGATTACTGCACTGACCAACTGAATGACCTGGACTAACTACTGAATTCTTTAGGCTTGTTTGCTTATGGGTAAGACCAGCTTTGTGGCTATGAAAAGACCTGAAGTCATGCAGGTAAAAGGTCCCATCCCATGACTGCAGCCTAATCATGATGTTCATCAAATGGTAGCTCTTACTGTTTACCCAGGCTAAGATAAATTGCCACCTTTGCCCTTTGGAAATCAGAAAGAAATCCTCTCATACTTATAAGCTATTGTGTTCTGGGCTATCAGTAAGCCGTGGGCTGAATGAGTTCATTGGTGAGATAAGAAATGTTACTAGGAAGCCGTGGAGCATACCTGTGGAGAGAGGCAGTCACGCAAGAGCTCTGAAAGACCGTCCATGGAGTGGATCGAGAGATCACACCACCATTCCACCCTGCAGGACATTTTTGAAGTGATGACAGGGTGCAGTAGAACTAAATGACATAAGGATAACATCATCTAGAAGATTTTGCAAGTACTAAAACACAAAACCTGCTCTCCAAGCCCTGGCCTTCATCTCCCCTGTATCTCTCTGCTGGTGAGAAAGGGAGATTCCTTGGTCCTGGCCTTACAGAAGCAGGTTGTGTGGTTCCTGGGGCCAGACTACATGGAGTCAAAGTATAAAAATTTGTATTTGTATGTTGTGTTGTCCTTGTGAGTAGAGCAGGACCAGCCAGGCACTCTTAGGAGTTTCGTGCAGCAAGATCACATTACACTTTAAAATTCCCTGGCATGCAATGGATTGTCTATCATCCATTTGTAGGAAATGATAAAAATTAGCATTCTTGACAGTAATGTACCTAATTAACAGATCTGAGCAAGGTATCTGATCATTTGTTCAAAAGTCTTGCATCTACAAATTCCTCTGCATTCATCAGATCAATCCACAAAGTCGGGTGTTTTAAATTTGACATGACTTTGTCTTTGGAGCATGGGAGTGTGGGTCTGGTTCTCTATGCATGCCCCTTATGCATGCAGGAGACATGAAGAAGCTGAGGGTGGGGCACACACCCACAAGATTGTTCTTAGCACTCCATGGGATGCCAAAGGTCTCCTCCTAGTCCAGACTGCCAGATTCCTTTGTAGATCTCTGTCCTAGGGTCAGGTAAAGAACTGTCTAATCTGAGTCTCTAGAGTATGAGTTTAAGTTTTGAAAGCAGCCACATGTCACTCCACAAGCAATAAGGAAAGAAAATGAGGAAGATGAACCAACTCTAGATAAGGTGGGGCTTTGAAGCCGCAACATCAAATGTTCATCTGACCCGCAGTGCTCTGTGAGGGAATGCAGAGCATCTGAGGAGACAACCTTTCTCCCACTGCTGCTGAAGCCCAACTTCAACTGGGGCAGATGAGAAGGTGTCTTAGTTTGGGTTTTATTACTGTGAAGAGTCACTGTGACCTGTGACCACAGCAACTCTTACAAAGGACAACATTTAATTGGGGTTAGCTTACAGGTTCAGAGGTTCAGTCCACTATCATCATGGTGGGAGGCACGGCATCGTGCAGGCAGCCATGGTGCCAGAGGGACCCCGTGTTCTACATCTTGATGAAAGGCAACCCAGAGGAGACTGGATCCCACACTGAGCAGAGGTTGAAAAAAATATGAATATACATATATGTATGTATACACATATACATGTGTAAAACCTCAAAGCCTGCCTCCACAGCGGCACATTTCTTCCAACAAGGTCACATCTTCTAATAGTGCCACTCCCTCTGGGCCAAGCATTCACACATGTGAGTCTGTGGGGGCCATTCCTCTTCAAAYCACCACAGAAGTCCACACTAAATTCTCTAAAACTTTATGTATTCTGGCAAGATGGTATGTGCCCATAAACCAGCACKTGGAAGGTGGTAACAGGAAGAATAAAATGTTCAGAGTAGGCTATAGGTACATCACAGGTTGGAAGGCTATCTCAGACAAACAAATAAAAACAAAACCACAATAATAACAAGAACAACATCATCTTAGGCCTAAAATAGTCTAACAATTTATAATGTAGAAACTATTGAAATGATGCACAGGATTTTACTAGAAGGAAGGATGGAGCAGAGATAATAGGAGACAACAAAGACTCAGCAGGTTGAATATATATRAACAATAATAGTCAAAGAAAAAGGATATCGACTTGAGAGTGGGGTACCAAAGAAGTTGGATGGAGGRGACTTGGGAGGGACTGGAGAGAGAGAAGAAAGAGGGAAAGGGATATAATTATGTTTTAATTCAAAATGTATTACATTTCTTATAGGAAAAAAATGGTAACTGGACTATTTGCCCAGAAGAGAGGTTGGCCCATATGAAAAGGCTTATAAACCTGAAGCTCCTGAAACACTTTTGTTGGAACGGAAAACTGCCTGTCGTGGTTGCATATTGAAATTGTGACATACAAAACAAAAGAGACGGACTAAAAAGAAGGGAGACAAATATTCAAGTTCTTTGATATTAAATTAAATTTCTAATGTTAAAACCTTCACAGACATTTATAGAAATTTTATTCACAATCTTCCTAAACTAGGAACAATCAAGATGCCTCTTCAAAGTGAAGGGGTAAAATAAACTGTGATGTAGGCACGCAGTGGGACAGTACCCGGCTATAAAGAGAAGTGAACATTGAAAAGAAATTGAAAAGCCTGAAGCAGGCCGCAGAATCGAGCATTTCAACCCCATGACRTTCTGGAAAAGGCAAAATTACTGAGGCAGGAAAAGAAAATGGGAGCTGTCAGAGATTGGGAAGGAGACAGGGATAAATGGGCAGGCCACAGGATTTGCAGAGCAGTGTGTAGTTCCCAGTGTGCGATTGTCCTGGTGAGTGCATGCCACCATGCATTTGTCCGCATTCAGAGGGCAGTCCGTCCCGGTGGCGCATACTCACCTGTGATGCCAGCAYGGTTACCTATAGGCAAGAAAACCAGAAGTTCAAAGTTGTCTCTGGCTGCATACAGAGTTTGAGACTAGCCTAGTGTACATGATCCTCTGTCTCACAAAACAGAATAAAATAAACAGGAATCCTAGTCCGGGCTTTCCGATCTGAACTGATACACTGATTTTGCTGAGCAGTTACAGCAGACACTCCACAGCAAGGTGAGACGTCATAGGYGACGTGGGTGGACAGAGTAGGGAACTGTGTAGGTTACCTGCTCAGTTGTTCCTCTAAACCTAAAACTGTACTGCTCTCCCAAAAACCCAGTCCATCAATTTAAAATTAACCCATCCCAGATAATTTCTACATAAAGAAATTTCAAAGAACTCARGTGCCTAATCAGCTATTTGGGAAACTGCATGAGCAAGCTAAGCTCCTTTTTCAAAGGCAGCTGAGAAAACCCAGATGCCCCAAGTGTGAAGCAGCAGCCTCGCCAAGRTTCAGACATCCGGGACTGCTGACACCTATCAGACTCAACAGAACCCTTCCAATGGGGTTTAGGAGGCACAGTGGGGGAGGGGAAGAGGAACCAAATTCTTACTCAAAGAATTAACAATTTGGAACATGCACAAGAGTGTCAACAAGTTATGTAGATCTTATCAGCATTGCATTTTTGGTGCCTCCCAGCTCTCCAGCCAGGCTCCACCAGCCTGTCAACACCTACAGCACCCACGCCTGTGCTGTGCGGGCCTCTCCACACCTCTGGAAGCTCTGCTGGGCCAGCACTCCGTCCCCAGAGCCCACGGGAACTGGGGGTTTGACTTTCCCTCTCCACTCAGGGTACTCTATAGTCTGTGTGCGATTCCTGCTCCCCATTCTGTGCCTTGGTTGGAGCCACATTTTGAAAAAGAACTGAAGGTAGGAAATCCAATGTCCTTGCAATTCAGTGAAGAGAATGTCAGAGATTCAACCATATGAGGAGCAACTAGGCAAAGTCATCACRGAAGAATCTTTTAAAGCTTCTSTGTTTGTAGATGGAACTTTATGATCATGCAAAGTTGTGAATCAGGAAAAGGGAAGGCACTGTTGTTCTTTTCCCATGYCCTGAACTGGTGGCTCTGGGTACGGGAGCCAGCGCATGCCTGTGAACACGCACACCATCRTGCACACGTATCCGGCACGTGTACGCCTTAAGAGCACAGGAAATGTTAGTCTGTGTCCTGGCTTTCTTGCAGTCACATGCTCACCTTGTAAAGATCAGTGAATGGCTCTCCTGCTTGTTCTCCCTTTTAGGCAGCCTTAAGTGCCTTGAAACAGTTTTCTGAACAAGGACTGGAATCAATTGATGGGGCGGTGAACGTTGAAAAGGGTTCTCTTGAAAAGTGAGTAAATCCCTGCTCAGTGTTTTTTCTTTTGTATTTATACAAAACATGAGCCATGATAATGGTATGGTTTAAAAAAAAACACACACACACACAGAGTAACATCTAAATCTTACAAAATTCTTCATACCCTAGTTAAATATAGATGAATGAAAAGTATGTATACGGTCTTAATCAACTTTTCTAGACCGTGGCTGTTCTAAGCTGTGAGTTGGCCATTGTGT
>BDUI01003936.1:64582-75959 GCA_002335545.1 Apodemus speciosus
CACAGCAGACAACCTTTGCCCCACTCCTCCTCAGTGAGCTGTTTCTGGGGATTTCACACTTTGTCTTTAGTCTCTCTGACCTCTTATCTTGCCCAGCCACTGAGCCCCAGAGAACTTTCTGCAACTCCTGATTTAATTCCGATCTGAGCTGGTAGCATGAAAAGAAACTGACAGCTGCCTCTCTTCCTGATCCAGCCCATTGGCCAAGTGGGGCGACAGAAACATCTTTCCCTTTAAGGCACAGGAAGACATGCCAAGAAAGGCTTCATTTCCATTCAACTCGGCAGAGGCTAATAACCATACCAGACACTCGAACGGACGGAGGACCCTGCGCAGGGCAAGAGTTTTAAAGACCCCACTTGTCCTTAACTAAAAGCCCGAGAAAATGTGCAGGTACCCAGGACAGCTCACTTCTTTGCAAAGAATTGTGGATTCAGGGAGGCTTTTGATAATTGTGCAGAGCCTCTAGTCCAAATGTGGTGGAAGGGTGAGATGTTGTATAGCTCACCGCATGTGTTGCTTGTCTATAACATGAGGACTCCTTATGGGGAAGCTTTGGGGTCAAAGCCACCTAAGGGATCAGTAACCCCCCAAAAACGTTACATTGATCATTAACAATGTTCACTTTGTAGCCTGCCATAGAGCATTCCATCGGAACAGCCTACAATGCCTTAAGAATGGGCAAAGAAAAACTCCCCAGAGAGCACTGCTGCTGGAGAAATGCCCATTGCTGCTGAGTAGCCCCACACCCAGAGTCAAATGGGTTTATCTAACGGCTGATTTTCTCTAATCATGCAACTGCCTTTTATTTTCGAGGTTTTACTGCAGGCTGAGTCTTCTAAGGGTAGTTGAAAGATATACCTGTGAAGATAACAATTTTATATTATAGGCAATTAAAAAAATATTTGACCACAAAGCTTCAGGTTTAGTCCTGATCCTGTAACATGCTGCTCCCTAAAACAACCTCCTAATGACTATAGTTATTCTTGGAAAACCACGGGGAACAATCTTGTTATGACCTCCAATGCCCCAAAGGAAAGGAAGAYGGTTTGAGTGCAWGTGACAAATAGAAGAAACGGCACAGATCTTTTTTGCCGGGTGATTATGGTCCCACGAGAGAAGAGCAGCTTACCCAAGGCCCACTGAACCGACACGACACTCTCTCCTGACACTACTCTGTCGCAAGCATTCTTCAGTCCTTACCAGCCTTCCACAGCAGACTCAGTATAATTAGAAATCCTGTCAAATCAGGAGGCCTGGAACCTTTCTTCCACTGTATTGCTGTACACTTAATTGCTTATGCCAGTTAGCAACCCAATTATGTTGTCTCAAAGTGGAGACCAACAATAGATTTTAGTATTTAGGCAGGAACTCAAACTGCAAAGCAGAGAGCCACAAACCACACCATTAAATTAGAGTTAAAACTAGACATGAGGCAGAGAAAGTTCTAGAGCCATCCTCAGCCCACAATGGGAGAGGGGAGGTACAGAGAACAGAAGACAGGACCATGTGAAGTGGCTCTTGGCTTTCCAGTTTAGGAAATTCCACCAAAACCCTGGGCTAAAAGCACAATGAAATCAAGGAAGGCAAGAACACAGGGGAGTTTGTGATTTTGAATGGCTAGGTGAATGAAAGAAGCCTTCCCTGTGTGCGGGGCCACTTGCTTTCATCCTGTGGACATTTCACATGTCTCTGAGTTGTCATGGCTTCTGGGGTCTTCTAAACTAAGTCTTACTTTGGAAATTAGATATGAGACAAGTAACAATTCCACAGACCTGCATTCCTCTCTTCTAGAACCCGGAAGAAGAAACACAGAGGCCCAGTGGCGAGTCCTCACTTCTGGATACAGATTTCCCCTAGATAGGATCCACAGYGAGAGGGGGACCTTGTTCCTCAGCATCTTATTTTGGGTGCATGGAAAGAATTAACTTAGCCTGTGTTAGCCCTAGTGCTCTGCACACAGACCAGGAAAGCCTTAGCGATCCACACCGGAAACACTGAGGGTGGATATCGTCTGGAGTCTTCCATTGAGAAGGCTTTGCAGAAGATAGAAAGGTTGAGAGAASCCACATGGGAAGCAGAGGCTTCACTCAGGTGACATCTTAGCCGAAGACTCCCGAGGAGGAGGCCAGACTCACCCTGATACCTTAAGCTTGGCCTGTGAGTTGGGCTCTCAGATACTACAGTCCCCAGGAAAAAAAAATTCTTCTAAGAGAATCCTGAGAGAAAATATTTGGTTTAGGTTTTATGTCATCGGGGATAACAACTTTCAAGAGTCTCATTACTAAACGTACAAGTAGCTTGCCTGAYAAAATCAAAACTGGCAAAGAATATTTTTCAGTGTCCAAAAAGTTCACCCAGTGGCAAATCCACCAACAATAGAAGTGAGTGTGGCACACGGGCTTAATGTATGATCTTACCCTACTGCAGGGCACGGGGTGCTACTGACTCCAGAGAAGAATCTGCTGGTGATTGTCAAGGGTCTGTCCCAGGGGTTCTCAACCTGTGGGTCCAGACTCCTTGTGAGAGTATTGATCAACTCTTTTCCAGGGGTGGTATGTCACATGTCCTACATATAAGCTATTTACATTACAGTTCATAACAGTAGCAAAATTGCAGTTATAAAGTAGCAATGAAATAATTTTATGGTTGGGGGGGTCACCACAACACAAGGAACTGTATTAAAGGGTCACAGCATTAGGAAGGGTAAGAACCACTTGCCTGTGTTCTGAATAAGCCTCTTCAAAGCCAACCATGCCCCACCTTGGAAAAACACTAAGTATCACACACCCTTTACTTTGCTTCCTGGAAAGCAAGGCTGGTGCCAAAAGCTACATCCGCCAGGCCTAGAGCCCACTCCAAAGAATCTATTCATTCCTTCTTTAATTCAGAAGTGGTTTGTTCCATTACAACTCAGAGATTAAAAATCGGGTTCTCAAAAAAGCAGGCGAGGAAGAGAATCCTAACCTGTACCTTTGGCACCTTCTAAGACTTTTAACCAAAGTTTACCTGTGTAAATAGAAAGGACCTGTTTCCTACAACAATACCCGAAGGCAAACTCGCACTCATTAAGGGAGTGTTTGGCTTCTGCATGACTAACTGGCTGGAGGGGCACTGGGAAAAGCAGAGGACATAAAATAATAAGAAGCTTTGATTAGCAGCCCTCTTTGAAAGTAGCTCTTGAAAAATTTCTTCCTTGGCCTCACTAGCTCTGAAACTGTAAGGGAAGATAAACTCCAGTGGCTGACCAGGAACCCTGGCAGGCCCCTGTGACAGCGGTCTGTCTTCAAAAGTCACCAGCCCAGCGAGGGAGGTACCAAAAAGGCACTAAGCTGCTTCAAACTGCCCAAGTGACACAACAGGTCCCTCCGGTTGTCACAAAGCTGATTTTTTAATCCATTGCAAAACATGTTATATAAAGTGGGAAAATATGGCTGAGCTTGGTGTCCATTCAGTGTTTCTCTCTGGACCACTTTGCTAGACCATACTTGGCTTTAACCACTGCTAGACCAATTCATTAAGAAGAAAGGGCATCTATAGTCTTGAGCCAGATTATTAATATGTTTGACTCAGAAACAATCTATTCTCAGAGACATTTTCCCCAAACTAAATGCACCGCGGGGCTTTCCTGCTCTAACAACCCCTGAGCTGGTCTGCGGAGCCCTGAGGTGAGGAGTAGAGGAACTGGGTCCGAGAGAGAAAAGGCACTCTGACCAGCAAGGACAGACGGGCTCTGCAGAAACGCACCCTTAAGGAACCATTCATTAAGTAAGCCAGTTTCTCTGGCTCCTGCTAACTTCCAAGACAACTAATATTTATCAGAGTTTTGACTTCTCATTARACAAACATTTCCAGAGTTTGGGTTTCCCACCTGCAGGCTACACTCCAGTTCCAAACCACCCTGAGCCTAGGATGCTCCGGAGGTCACAGGAAAGTAAGGGGAAGGCAAGCATGGTGGGACACACCTGCAATCCCAGCCCTTAGAAGGCGAAGGGAAGAGGACTGTGTGTRTTCAAGGACAGAGTGGCCTATGTAGTGAATACAAAAGCACCCTTATCAATATAGTGCCACCCTGGCTGGTCCCATGCACAGGACCTCGGGAAGAGTCATCTACAGCATGGGACAACAGAAGTGCAAAGGCTGAGGTCCCCAGATTTGAGCCCCTCATAAGCACTCTCTTGTTAACTTCCCCCAAATCAGGTGGCCAGCACACTAGCTCGGTGCACAGAGTGCACCTCTTTACRCATCCTGATCTCTTACCACAGATCACACATAGGGGCTGGCTCTGAGGTACACACAGATAAATGCACATTAACTTAAAAAAATCAGTCATGTTCTAACAATCTCCAGATCTAAGGAAGCTAGGGAGCTCAGCATGGATAAATTAGACCTGATGAAGAGGCTCTTACTCTCCCCAACAGCAGGCTCGTGGCCACAGGTTGTGACCACTAAGCACTTCATATTGCTAGCTTAGGTACAAAAATGTGTGGAAATGGTAATGTTTACAGAAAATAAGGAGTGTGTGTGTGTGTGTGTGTGTGTCTGTGTGTGTGTCTGTGTGTGTGTTTACTAGAAAATTTTAAATCAAGACACATGGCTCACAGCGTCTTTCTAAGGCAAAGCTCTTTTATGTAGCAGAGCTTGGGAAACCATGGTGTGTTGGTCATATTATACACACCCTGAACTATGACTTGGATGTGAAATGTCCCACAGCCTCCTTTGCTTGATTGTGTGCTCCTCAGCTAGTGGCCACGTTTCCAGAGGCTGTGAGACCTTCAGRGAACGGGAGGAATCTAGTGAGAGGAAACATGTTGCTGGAGTGTGGACCTATAAGGATACACACCATATGCTAGGGTATGTAACCTTGAGGATTRCAGMCCAGCAAGTTTCCTCTCTCACCATCTCAACCCCTCTTCCTCCTCCCTCTTTTCCTTCTCCTCCATCTCTGCCCTCACCCCCACCTACAGACACAGATCAAWCCAAGGGCTTTGGACATGCTAGAAAAACACTCAGKGGTTGAGCTACAATCACTACTTAGCACTGTAGTTGTTTGAACCACAGATACAGYCAAACAACAGCTTCAAAGGAAATACAAATGAAACTCCAAATCCTGGGAAGTTACCCATACCACARTGGAGGAAGCATCTATGAAGATGTCCTGCTGGTGCTTTTGAATTCTGGATGCCAGGACGCTACGCTGCATGTTTAAACACAGGTGAACTTTTAGGAGCTTCCCTTCTGTAAGACAGCCTCACAGGGTCTCCTTGTTTAGGAGCCAACCGTGTCATCTACTGCATATTAAACACTCACCCTCTGTGTTTCATTGAAGATACTCTATTGTGCAACAATTGGTCCCCACTGTTAYGTGCACAATTTGGCTGCAAAACCTTTTCACTGGTCATCTTCACTGATGGTCTTAAGCACAGACGGTCCCTTGTAGCCACAAACTTGCAGCAGCCATGGCTAAGGCTACTGCATGGCAGAGAGATTAAAGGAGTACCCCAATAAACTTTAATTGATATTGGCAATGTACCCCTGAAACTTCTTAGCAATAGCTGGGTGCTGAAGCAGAAACGGCCTATCACTGGGGCAGGGGAAGGGAGGACAATGAACATCATGGCCTGCTCTCCACAAAATCTCCTACACCCTTCGTTGCCCAAGCCCTTGTACACAATTCATCCTATACTGTAAAGTCGCAGAGGCCATTTATTTTGTGTACGTATGACTGCATGTTCATATGTTCGTGTGTGTGTGTGTGTGTGTGTGCGCGCGCGCGTATGTGTATGCATCCACAGAGGCTAGAAGACAACCTGAGTTGCTATTTCTTAGGTACCAGCCTAAGGAATGTTTTGTTCTGTTCCTGAGACTGGGGTCTCTTCACTGACCAGGAACTCACTAAGTAGGCTAGACTCAGACTCATCTATTAAGTTGCAAGGCTCCACCCGTCTCTGCTCCCTCAGATTCCCTGTATGTACCCTGTGCCAGCACACCAGGCTTTTCATATGGGTTCTGGGGATTGAGCTAGAGTTTTCAGGATTACAAGGGAGCATTTTACCAACAGAATCATTTTTTACAGTTCAACCCTCGGAGCTTGGCCAGACTGGAGCCAAGACCCTTTTTGACTAGGGAKGCTACTCAGAATCTCTGCTCAGTCTTCTCAACTATGTTCACATCAGAGTCACACCTTGGAGTTTTTCTGACATGATCAGCTTTCCAATGTATATGTTTTTGAAGATTCCCTTTGTTTCTTTCAGTCAAAGTTTTAGTCAAATTCAAAGACCAGGGAGACTTCAATCCCTAACTCAGTTCATTCCTGTGAACCAGTGGGGGACTTGACCCTAGAAGGTATCCACATGCTGGGCACAGAACAATTGAACACATTAATTTGTGGTGTAGAAATCTGACACCTGCCCCTCCTGAGCTGAAAGCCAACATTTGCCTACAAATCCTTTCACTGGAGACAGTGATGGGACCTAGCAGAAGGCTCAGGAGCCAGGAGTGATCCCTGCCCCCTTCACCCACCCTGCTCCCTGGCTTCTTCTTCATGATCACAGACCCATGAGCACAACATGGGGACAAGCTAGTCTTCACCGAGGTATAACACCTGTGTTCCTTCTAATGACACAAAGACTAGGAAAAAGCCATCTGTGATGGAACCTCACACCTTAAAGAACCCAAAAGCATAATTTCTTGTGTTACATGGCACAGATGGAGAGTCACCTTCTATTTATCCACTGATTATTTTCAACATGTCCAGAGCATTCTAAAAGGTCATCTAATAAAATGCCAAATCTTCCTTGTTGATGAGACAGACTGTCCTCAAGCTCAAATCCCAGCAGATTAATGTCATGGCCACAGCCAGCTTTCTCTGTGTGACTTGGCCTTGCTTTCATCATTGTTGAAATGGGATTCATGATGGATACTTTATTGGGATCACTGTTGGAATTAAACAGATCATTTAAGAAAAGTACCTAACAAAGTGTTGAGCCTTGAACCCATGAGTTAGCTTAGTATGCAAGAGTACTTGCTACCAAGCCTGACAACCAAAGTCCAATGCCTTGGCCCCAGACGGTGGGAGGAGAGAACTGTCTTGTGGCTTCCACACAGGCACTGTGTATGTATGTCACCCTAGTAAATGGATGTTATTTTTAAAAAGCGTTATGTCTTCATGAAGAAAAGCTGTTGTTGTGTCTTCTATTCCTAGTGGGTAGATAAGAAAGCATTGGACAAATGGACTAGAATTTTTCCAGGGATGCAAAATCTTGAAGCAACGTTATCTTTTCACTACTTTTAGTGGTTCCCCCACCTTCAGCAAGTCTGCAAAGAGCCAGTCCCTCCCCGAGATCACTAGCCACAAGAGATAGATACAGAAGATTTTTTAAATTATGACTCTCAATTTTATAGGATGTTTTGGTTATTCCAAAAGCCAAAAGCTTCAAAAACATAAATAATAAATAAAAACACCAGTTATTGTGTAGGGTAAGGTCAGGAATGGACATGGGACTATTTCAAGGGCATCCTAAGTAGAATACCAGAGTCTTTTTTTWAATCTTCTTTTATTGTTTTATTTTCTATATTCTTTGTTTACATTCCAAGGGCATGGGGAGGGATTTCCATATTAGTTTGAACAGCATGTGTACCTCTAGTCGGCTTGATTCTGAGAGGGAGCAAAGCACAGCCAGTGAGCCAGCTGCTGCTTTTGCTTGTAAGCAGGGACTACCCATTCCTCCTGAGCTCTCGACAGTCAGCTGGTACTGCCTCCTGTCTTGAGCCCGGTTAGAAAGTGCAGGCCATCAAGAACAGATCACTTCTGYCAAAGGACTCACTTCTGGGCTGCTTGCCCTGGACAGCATGGCTGCACATACCCCACAGGGACTGGGTCATACCAACAGACACTGGGTAAGATACTGACAGAGTCGGGGAGCCAAATATCTCACTTTCCATTTTGGAGTTCCCAGACTCCCGAAGATTTCTCAGGGTAGATATGGCATATACACCTACACCCCTCTTGAAAAATATTTTCATTGTATCATTTCAGGTTTAACTAAGTCCATTACAAATTCCTGCTTCAAGCACTTATAAAAACAGGTCTCATGCACTGTTTTACATGCATCTTCACAGACCTTCACTCTTCTCCATGTTGGTATCTTAGTGTGTTCTGATCTTCTTGGCAAACATAAGCTTCAACAATTTGGAGAGGGTGTCTCGTTTTGGTTTGGTTTTGTYTCCTAACCCTGTCAAACACCTAAGTAGAATTCCGTGCACAGTCACAGAGTAGTCAACCCAACCTCATTAATTCTAAATCAGATGTGCAGGCTGGCTCCATGGGAATATATGGAAATAAACACCCTACCCTTCCCCCACATATACATACTACATGCAAGAGCTGAGAGAGGGGGCAGGCCTGCCGAGCTGAGTCTACTGCAGTTCCCTCATAGTCATCACCCTCTGCTTTGAAGATCAGGCCAGGGAGCGTCATAAATAGTGAAAGAGCRGTCTCGGACTGACCAGTCGTGAAAGATGCTGAGTTCAAATCCCCAGTCTCTGGCTGTTTGAGTAGGACAGGAAGCCAATGCCTTGTCTCCCTGGCAACCGTCCCATGAGGAAACATCAGAGGACGCCTACCAGCCAAGGAGGACAGCACCACCCCACTTACCATCCGTCTGTGAACTGGGCTTTCTCATTTTTCTCAAATTATTTATTACTGAGATTTAATAAGTAAGCCTATCAGATGCAATTTAAATGTAGCGATTTGATTTGCCAATTGAAAAGGGTTACGTTGTTTTGATTTTCATTTCCTGGTGAGAGTTTTAGTTTGAAACAGCTCAAGATTTTTTGTTTCTATTATGATGAAAATTTCTTCTCTCTGTGGCCAGAGTATTTTTTKWGARAAAAAAAAAAACAAATATATTTGCTCCCCCTAATGCACCCCCCACTTCTTCATAGGAGATAATAAATAAATAAATTAGGAAGACTTGGTAAGGCTTGGCACTCAGCRYCACCAACCACTGCTAAGCATTTGGGTTTAGAAGCCACTCTAATCAGTTCGCCTCCAAACCAGATCGCCTTGCACCTCAGCAGAGAATGCTGCGGAACTCAGGAAGAGCAGGTGGCCCGCACGCCACTCGACCTACACGGAGGCTCACAAACATTCTTGGCTCAAAGGAACTAATCCTGTTACCGTTATTTCACTGTAAGCAAGTTTTATTTGCGGTTTCTGGTCACACATTCCCTTGTTGTATAATATACTGAGTTGTGCTCTCCTGTGCTGGGTAACCTCAACAGCTGAGAGAGTCTTACACGTTGTTCATGATCTTGTCATACCCTCTCAACCTGAAGCTTAGCTTTATTCAGTTTCCAGAGAATGGGGGCTCAGTTAAAGCACGGAAAGATATTTCCACCTTTTTTCCCCTATATACAAAAAAAAAAAAAAAAAAAAAAAAAAAAAAAAAAAAAAAAACTAGAATCGAAGCGACCCAGGGATCTCTAGCGAAGAGGCACCATAGTCAGAAGCACTGTAAAAAGATCACAGCAGACACTGTAGTTGGTGAAAATAACAGCCTGCAAGCTGTGCCCAAAGCCCTTTCTTCCTCATCTAATCCTCCACCGTTCTTCTGATACAAGACAGCCAACACACTAAATCCCTTAAATGCTCATTGCAAGTTGGTATAGAGGTAGTTCTGTGCAAGGTGAGCGAACGCCTGTACACACACAGAGGCACATTCTTCCAGACACAGCTCAAAGGGATGGACTCAGAAGCAACTTAAAAGGATCGTTTAATCTACTCGATCGCGCACGTGACAGTAAAGAAGCTACATCCAGATTAGATTTGGGAAGTAAATTCTATCTCTGCTCCTCTGAAAAAGAAGAAAAAAAAAAACAGAACCAAAACGAAACAGAAAAGCAAAGCCCGGTCTCCAGGACAAATGCTGCCTTGCGCAGGTTTTGTTCAATGTTTTTACTTTGCTCCTCCCTGCAGCACCAAGAGCTCTTGGATATCACACTGTAAACAGGCAGCTGACAGTCAGCCTACCAGTTGGCAGACTTAATCGTCACAGCTAAAGCCCACACCTGCTCCATTTCCCACAGAATCATCACTTTAATTAGAATTGTATATTGGTCTGTGAGTGTGTCTTCTAATTTTACTTTTGATTTTAAATCTTACTTTGGCAGGAGACATCTTTCTACAGTCTCTGAAGGGAATAATGACGCTTATCCTAAGAAATCATCAAGATTCCAGTCAAAGCAGTGCACCCAGGAGGTTCTCGACTGGCCGTTTCTGTCATCAGTTGGTGCTCCCTGACAGCATTCTGTCTCGGGCTGAGGGAACCTATCACTCCGCCAGGTGGGCTCACTCTAACCACAGATATGTATTCGGCTTTGATAAAGTGTGGAATTATTTATATTATGGATAGCTCTATTTGTTTTTCTTGAGTCACTCAGCTATACAGTATGCTGAATGACATATAAATATAGAAATTATGGAAATAGAGAGAGCATTTTGTCCAACGCAGAGCCTGAGTTGATAAAATGAGTCACTCAAATTTTTCTCAAGGGTGTCATTTAAAAAAAAAAATCTAACCTTGTCCCAAATAACAACTGACCACCAGCTGGCTCATTTCCTAAGAAAGGAGGATTCTATGGTGTGGCTCTAGCCCAGAGCACATGTTGTGTAGCTTGAAGACATTATCTAGGTGGAAAGGAAACAAATATATCTATGTACACACACACATGTGCACATATGTACACACAAACACATGTGTGCACATCCATTACATGTTGCCTGCTTATACACACAGATACACATAACCCTATCACTACATAAGGCACGCGCGTGTGTGTGCGCGCGCGCACACACACACATGTTCTAGTTTCCAACAGCAATAAAAGAATACATAGAGACTTCATTATTTTTTCGCAGTTTCCACTTACCCTGTTCCCTACCTCCACACACCCAATCTAACCCRGTCAACATGAACTGGTACAGGTGTTTGTAAACAAGGCTTAAGCTCTTTCTAATTATAAGCTCTTGGAGCTAAAATTAGAAACCCAATCTGTTTGTTTAAAAAGGGTAAAAAAAAAAAAAAACCAAAAGCAAAAACAAAAAAGAATAAGAGATGTTCAGAGGGGTTTGTTTAACTGGATGCAGCCAGGAAGCTCTGATTGGGCACACTGTGGTGAACATGAGTGACATGACAGGGGATTGCTTTGTGTCAGCTTTCTCACGGGACCACAGAAGTCCTCTTAGTTCCCACAGCAGCAGAGTTTGTATCCACTGTTGTGGCAAAAGACTATCCTTCCTGCAATAGGGTGTAACTGATAACTCACTCCGCATCTCACACTCAAACACACACACACACACACACACACACACACA
>BDUI01003939.1:45960-60746 GCA_002335545.1 Apodemus speciosus
CTCTCTCTCTCTCTCTCTCTCTCTCTCTCTCTCTCTCTCTCTCACACACACACACACACACCCCTCTACTTTTGACTGGCTCAATGCAAGTTTCCTCAGCAAATGAAAGAGCTGCTGAATTGATGGGTCCTGTGACTAAGTAAGGATGACTATCAAGAAATACAGAAAAAAACAATCGAAGTTCAGAAAGACACATATGAAATAAAAGAAAAATTTAAAAGGTCTATATCATGTATTTTCCTGGAATGGTGCTTAGTTTGGGTGTTTGGGGGAGTTTTGATATGAAATTTCCTTGTAAAATTCATGTACAATTTAATATTAGCTAAGACAGTAATTTGATGAGAGTAATGAAAGGAAAGAGAAGCACAGCTGGAAATGGTCACCTCTTTCTTGTTTTCCTTGGACATCGGGATATTGGCATTGTGTGTGGACACACAAAAGATGGAGAGCTAATCACGCGCCTGGGGCTCACGTGCTCTAGACAATCACTGCCGTTAACCTCCCCATTATATTTCCCTTCAACCTAGAGCTCGGGCTCTACCATCTTGGCTTGCCATAACTCCATTTTATCTGTGCACGCATGTTTATGTCATGGTGATACAATGTTTCATGTTCTTACAGAGACCTGAAACACTGACTATTTGCTTCTGTCTAGGGAAAAGTTACTTGTCATCACCAAGTAGAAATTACAGCTTCACATATAAGAGCACATACCAACTTTTTGGCCAAAGTGCTTTTTCTTGTACGTGTCAAGGAGCTCCATTTTCAGTGTGTCCTTAAAAGACCATAAAAGCATTATTTCATTGCTTATAAAGCAGGGTCTTTTTTTTTTTATAAGTTAATGATGTGGGATGGAAGATATTTCATCTTTTATACAGTTATTTGACAGTGATGAATTTAATTCATTCTATCACATTGAATGATACATTTATATTCAGTATGTAGTTTAAAATTTCATAAATGATTAAAGTCCCTGTCGTTTTAATTATAATATGCAGAGAGCAGCCAGAACTTATTTGCAAAGAATAATGTACAAGTCAATAAATTTGGTGAGCACTACTGACAACATATAAATAATGACTTCAGAAGTATAACTACCTGTAGCTGAAAACTAAATAACAAAGGTGCGTGTTTGTCTTTTTATACAGTAGCTGCTCTAGCTTTCAATAGAAACTCTTTGGTACAATAATTTGCTTTATTAAACTGAAAATATAATGCAATGACATTGAGTTGCCAATTTCAACCTGCAAAAAGTCTAACTCTGATTTATTGAAATCAGTCCTACTTACAGCTTAGATCATTGAAAGACCTTTGGGTACCCTGAACTTCCTTAGCATCCTTTCAACTGGGAATTGACAGTGATAATATCAGGTCTTCTACATTACTGGTTCGAACATGTAGAAAATCACCTTGTTCTCATCCCCAACTCTTTCCCAGAATGCACACATTCACTTACAGGTGTGGTCATTTTAACACAAAGAAGAATCCATTCCGATCTATTTACTATTTTATTGAGGGAAAACTTAATGAATATCAGCTATGTGTCCATCACTACTATGACACTTGAAGTTACAGTATTGGAAAAACTTCTTGGAACAAGATTATACATACATACATACATACATACATACATACATACATACATACATACATATGGAGAAGAATAAAAGAAAGAAAGTAAAAACTAAGTATCAAACAGCCAGAATGTTCTATGGGGTTACAGAGAAATACAAAGCCTGCCCCACACCTCTTAGAATTAATACTCTATTTTTTTATCTCTCTATCTCAGAATTCCAATTTATGGGGGGAGAAATTAAAATATATGGACAAATCAGGTGAATATGCTTTTCTTCAGTCCTTGTTTATGTTCAGGAATAAATATAAACTAATTACTCCATAGTTAGTTACTCAAATGGCCCAAGCTACTCCTTCGCGCTTGGGTATCCGAAACTCTTCCTTTAGAAATGGCCATTGGAGAAGCAGCTGCTCCTACTGTTCCCATAATCTTTGTGCACAATATAAGTGCAAATGCTTGTCTAATAGATATAGCTGTCCCATCCTTCTGCTGAGAATATGATTCTGGTGTCATCTTATGAATAGACAAGAAGAGAGGTTAAACTTGTGCCTGGCATCCATCATGTCAGCACAAGCCTGGTCATCATTCTTCAAGGTCTGTGCTACATCTCCTAAGGACAGCAGACAGAAAAGAAGCTAAAAGAGTGATATCACTCCATCACTCAACCCGAAGCATCTCTGGCAGGATTCTGTGGTTCCCGAGTCATGCAACAGCTTCCAAAGTCATTGCAACTCGATTTGTGAGAAGCATCATTTGTACTGCGACTGCAGACTTGCACCTATGGCTTTAGTGTAACCAGAATTTTGAATTTTGGAGAAGAGAAAGGAAGACAAAAAGGAAGGAAGGGAGGGTGGACTTCAACCCTCCAACATATGAATTGCATACACAGAGGGACCTTTCTGGGGTTAAATACAGAAAGAGAACGACACATGAGAAAGGTTGTCCCTGAGAAGCTCTATGTCACATCTTCTTCTCACACTTCACAGTTCCCCATCCCAGTCTTCTCTGCCCCAATTCTCCACCAGAAGAAGAAGTCACATACCTGCCTTAGAACAGAAATACAAAAGTGACTCTTAAATGGCCACCCTTGAGCCAGATCACTCGTCGGAGGCATGACAGACTTCTCACTACACTGCTGCTGCAGGGCAGCAGCTTAATAAACTGTCACCTAGAATCTCTCAGGGTTAATAAGCCACCTGTCTTGAAAGTAGCAGTCATATTGGTCTTTGAAGCCTATCCCAATACTTAAACTCTTGATGAAGTTCAGCCCGTGCCAAAGGAACTTACTAACAAAGCCACTGAGTCAATTTAACCTAGGGAAACTGGACCCAGTAGACTAGGCTATCAGAGTTTTGTGTTGAGATAATTACTGCGCTAAAGAGAGCATATGGGCTGTCAGGACTGGCACATGGCCTACACCAGCTGTTACCTGGGCGCTTTGGAAAACCTACTGAACAGCATTTTGGACACAGCACAGCTCTATGTAAGTTTTCCAAGGCTTCTACTGGGAATTCTTCATAATAAATTTATTTCCTGTATAGGGAAGGATTGCACCCAGTAATGTAACTGGAACAAGCACGTAGAATTTTTCTGGCAGATAGAACATCACTAGTTAAAAGGAGAAAAAAAACACACACAATCTGGGGTGTAAACAGGCAACGAGGCCTACAAATCCAGGAATAATGGAAACACTAGCTGCAATGGGTCTCTCTGTCTTAAAATTTTTAAAAGGCAGATTTAACGCATGGATAATTCCCTTTAAAGCAACTGCTATATAAGATGAGACATTTATGATGTCTATCCTAGTGCCAAGCGCATAATAAATGTTAGCCTCACTTTTGTTGTTGTCATATGGCCAGTCCTACCTACGCGGCATATTCAGAGTTCCTGATCTGCAACAGAGTAAGATTTTCTGCTGCTGCGTTGTGCTAGGGATCAACCTTGAGGCCTCGTGAGTGATTGACAGGGGCCCCAAGTAGCCACAGCCTTGCCAGTTCTTCCCGCCTCACCACCAGGGCTGCTTCCTACCAGGAAAAACATCCTTCCAAGAATGGATATCAGCGTGGATGGCAGCCAGTGCCACCTGACAACACCTCTCACATACAGGTAGCATATTTCCTTCTAAATTACTTAGTTCCCCAATGGGACTATTACCATATTTGTGGCTTACGTTATTAAAATTCAGCCACTGGAAAAGTATCATACAGCTACGTACCGTGCGTAATGAGACATCTGAAAGTATTCCAAGAAAATAAGCTGAGCAATGGGTTTGCACATCACGTTCACGGAAAACAGCTAACTTCAACACACATAAACCCAATGTCGACTCGAATCATTAATCTTTAATTCCGGTAATAGTTTTATTCCACTACTAACTTGGGTTTTCTTAGGAAGATATTTTATTCTCTCACTTTAAGACTCTCAAGGAGGATCACTGTAGACAGCAGGGGTCACAATGGTTCTGGAAGGCCATTCAAGAAGTGACTCAATGGTTATCCAGCTCATAGTAAGCCTGGATGGAATCCTTAAGCTCAAAACTAAAATATCTTTGAAAGCGTTGGAAGCTTAAACATTACAGTTATAGCTTTCTCTGTAGAGTAGGCAATAGAATCAGTTTTGCTTCAAGAAAATAACATAAAGGCAACCTTACTTACAAAATAGGTCTCGGTTTCTATAGAACCAGACCCCATGTTTGGTCCAGATTAAGTGAATTTACTTTGAGAAAACACACATTAGGAGAAAGGGAGGGAGGGAAAAAAGCCATGACAGCAGCAAGCCCTGCCTCTTTGAGCCTATTTCTAAAGGGGAGGGCTGATTTGGGTGTTCAGACAAAGACAGTCCATTATGTTCCAGCACGATGGGTGTGAGTCCAACTTTGGAAATTTTCAGTCGTTAGGTTTAAATTTTAAATGTATGCCTTAAAACCATGCAGGACATTTAGAAAAAACCCTCCACATTACATCACAGTAAGTGCATCACCACATTATATTTTGCAAGCTTTAGCAAATAAAACAACCCCCCAGAAGAATCTTAATTCTTATCTATGGAGAACATTAAACTGCTAAGCGCTAACAACTGGAATTAGTCCTTAAATCTCTAATGAGAACAATAGAACACGAGTGCAGTTTGTGCTGTAAGTTGATAAGGCCTGAATTTACTCGCTGTTAGGAAAAGTCACTGATCCAGCAGTATGGCTTTCTACTCCCCGAGGTACAGGAAACTGTATCTGTCCTCTAGGAGCCTTCTTCGGTAAGCACTTCTTATCTGTGCTATCGGAGGACAGAGATAGCAGGCTAATATCTAGTAACAGCAGCTTTATGAGATGATCCATTACTGACTTAAATCAATCTCAAGCAGGTAGTTCTCCTTAACCCATTCAGAACACCCTGACCCCCTCTGCCCTGCCTCCATCTCTCTCTCTCTCTCTCTCTCTCTCTCTCTCTCTCTCTCTCTCTCTCTCTGTCTTCCACCAAGCCTTAAACTTCCTGGCAAGAGACGAACAGCACTGAATACCCCTTCTCACCCTTTATACCAAGTGTCTTTTTAAATCCTTGCTGCTTTGAAAGACGGCAGAGTGTATGCTACTGACCGAAAAAAAATTAACTCCAAATCTAGTATTAGCTTCAATCTTCAAGCTCGCTCGGGCTCAGTAGATTACAAGCAGGCGCTTAATGAGCCTATTAGCAATTTGCAAGGACCCAACAACTTGCTGTGAAAAATGGGAAACAAGTCTCTTTTCCACACGTGGGAATTTTGTTAAAGATATACTTGCAGGGAAGCCAGGCCCACTGTTTATAGGCACAGATCAGCATAAACACAAACAGAGGGGACTTTAAGAGTAAATTAAGCCGTTCATTTCAGGAATTAACCGGAATGTCAGATGTTAGAGCATCATCAGCAAGACAGTGTGGTAGGGTCTATATTCTATGAAAAGGGTCCACCATCACCCTCACAACTGGTAAAGACAACACAAAAGACAAATGCCAGGCATACTAATGCAGTCAAAAAGAGCATCTGTGCGAGTATGTATTCTGTAGACAGATGCAAATACAAAACATAATTTCAGGGTGTGAGGAAGCCTTAAAAATTACCTCTTGTCCCACGTATTCTACAGAGTGCAAACTTTGAGGCTTCAAGGCCTTTTGTGCCTTACCCAAGGTCACAGGTAGATACTGTCAGAATTGAAATCTCCTAACCTCCGCTAATGCATTTTCTAGCTTCTTTTAAACAGAAATCTCCGTAAATATGTAGAACCCCACATACATACGAGATTTGGGGGCGTTGTGGCTAGCAGAACTAATTTAAGCTATGTGAACAAAACCAGTGCTGGTATATTAAATAATTAAATATTTAAGATCACCTATATTGACTTTGGGTGGAAGTTTCGTCTCCATAACAATTAGGTTTGAAACTGGTCCCCTCTCCATCAGGACCATGACRAGAGAGGGTGGCATGCCACTGAGCGCTGAATTTCATCACAGCCATGCATAAGTTGGTAAATCATCCTGGTCTGATTTTCCTTCCCCATAGTGCTACCCTCAGAGCATAGGATACATACATATCTCAATGTGTCCACTGCTGTGCAATTGTTACATTTTATGCTATCCTTAGCCCCGGTGGTGCTGACTCCTGGAATCGTCACTTCACTTCTCGCAATGCAAATGAGAAGGATATGTAACCCAGGGTACTTCTGCAGTTAACTTTAGCGAACTGGAACCTGCTTTTTGATTTTCTACGGCGAGCATTTAAAGACTGCACCAATGCAGCTTTTTAAGAAGTTTATTGACAGCTCTATGAACTAGCTGCTTCTAGCCACTCAAGCACTAATGATCTCTTCTTCCCTTCCCTTCCCTTCCCTTCCCTTCCCTTCTCTTTTCTTTTCTTTTCTTTTCTTTTCTTTTCTTTTCTTTTCTTTTCTTTTCTTTTAAATATTGTCTGGAAATGTACTGATAGACAGTAACAAGCAAAACAAAACTAGTGCTCTGTCTCAATTTTCCTTCCTGACAAGCTCTCCCTCTCCCTCTCCACCCCCTCGCCCTCCACTGCTTGCTTCTCTTTCAGCTTCCAAACTGTCCCACCTGATCCTGTCCAATGACTAAGGTGCAGGCGGCCACCCAGAGAGCCACAATGATTGGCGTCCCCTGTGGAGAACAACACGGGACTCCTGAGCTCCCCTTTCATGTAGAAATGGCATGCAGGATATTTTATGATTCATTTTCCCTTTTTTATAAGATATGAAAAAAATCAAAAGAAATTTAGAGAGATTTCCATTTTCTCAGAATGGGATGAAGCACAAGGAACATCTACCTAAACACTATTTCCCCTGACATCCGGGCTCACAGAATTAGAAAATGATTTTTTTTATTGCTTTTCTTGTTTGACACCTAAAAAGAAAATTTGATGTCTTCTTGCATTTTTAACACTTTCAAATGAAATTGCCTATTTCCACCAATTTAGTTAACCTAAGAATGAAGCTGACGACGCCTAGCAATTAAAGTTAACTAGTCATAACAAGTGCTTGCTTATTAAATTAATAAAATTCAAAAGAAGGCATCAGGAACTATAGAAGAACAAAGTCTCTGATCTGTCCCCATATTAAAACATATTGTCTTCATAAACAACATAATATTCAAGCAATATATTTCAATGTCCTAGATATTTGCTATAAAAGAAACGAACATTTTAATGTGTCCCACATAATTGTCTAAATATTATGATCATAGGCTGTGCTTTGCAGAAAGAGTGGAGCAGCCTTCCCCTTTGTTATTGCAATACATTTGTTACCTGCTAACAAAACCTTTTAGCAAACAAATGTTAAAGTCGATCTTAAGCTTTGAGAGATGGATATTTTTGTTTTATGTGCTATAATCAAGTCAGTTTGTCACTTATTGCTTTAAAATGCTTTAATTTTTCAATGAACTTGTGCATTTAAATTCCAAGGTGTTTCAACAACCTTATCAAATCACCACTTTAGAGAAAAACCAGAATTGATGGATACAGCATTTATTCAGTGGCCTAAAGCTACCGTTCCTTTATTCTGTCTATTTTTGCAGGATGTGATTCACTTCTAGAAGAAAGTGAGCCCCGTAATCATATTTAAGGCAAAATAAGATGCAAGTATGTGATCTTTGTAATCACTCTGTGAGACTGTAAAACGCATGCTGACAGCATTTTGCTGGTTTTGCCAATAACCCTCTTTACAAATGACCTGTCATCAAATCACAGCCAAGTTTGCCGCCAAACTAACGTTGCTTTCTTCAAGGAAAAAAAAATCAAAGGCATGTTTTTTGGTTTTTGTTGTTGGTGGTGGTTTTTGGTTTTTGTGTTTGTTTTTTTTTTTTTTTAAAGAGGGGGAAAAAGAAAAAAGAAAAACTCAGCTTAGTCGGGTGCTATTAGGACAATTCCAAGACATTATCAAACAAATACCAGTTCTCTGCTCCAAATACTACAAAAAAAAAAAAAAAAAAAAAAAAAAAAAAAAAAAAAAAAAAAGGCGAGGTCTTTTAATCTAAAATAGAAAATTGGACATTTTAAAAGACAAACCCAATAAGGGTATAATATTCTGGCACCTTTCTCAATTTTCTTATTGAGGAYGAGAAGTTGGGAATTTCCGAGCTCACAGGATATATGTCCTTGCAAATCAAGTTAAAAGGGACTGCTCTTCGCTTTTTCCCCACTATTCTTGCAAACTAAGTTGAATAAAAATCTATTCCCCCCCCCAGCTCTGAATTAACCTCCCCACCCTCAGCGAGTACCATTTGCACAGAAAGGAAGGCTCCTGATAACACACTGAGGCTCCGAGGAAAATCTAGCCCAGTCCAGACAGCGTAATAATGATGTCATTAAGACTCCTGGCTGAATGGGTTTCAGACAGAACTGCTGTATAGCTGCACGCATAAATCTGAAAGAACTTTTTGGCTACATTCTTGACTTACCTTGAGAGAGATATTTTAGAAGCTCCAGCAGACTGAGAGACATGCACTCAAAGGAGGCGTGCGGGCTGCAGAAATGCAGGCCTGAAGGTACTTCCTTCTGAGATACAGGAGGAGAGGGTTTGTGAAATGGATGAAGACAGAGAAACAGTCTGAAGACGAAGAAAACAGAAAACAAATAAACCTTAATTCTAGCACAAATAAATGGGAGGAAGGCGATTGTAAGGCTGCTCAAAGCCTTTTTGCCTAGCTGAATGAAAGCAATCCCTAAGACTGAATGGGTAATGAGATCCTGGCTCCTGAGATTTTAGCTTTCTTAATCATGTTCATAATTAATTCAAGAACATTGATAATTTCATTACATTCTTTTTGTCTTATCAATAAATGATGTGCCTGCACTTTTGGTCCTGTGTACAGGGAGAAGAGAGATGCTTTGGGTCATATTGCAGTAGGAATAGTGAGTATATATGATCCAAAAAGGTGAAGTGGTAATTATTATCCTTGACCAGCCCTTCTATTATCAGAACACGATGACAAGCAGCTACAAATAATTAATAAGCTTTTTATGCAGAAATGCAAAGCCTTTGAAGAAAAAAATACTCTGCAAGTAGAATTCCTTACGCAGATTATGTACATAGCACAACACGCTTCTACAGAGGTACTGTCTGCAACGGGGGGCTGCCAAAACGCCTGCTTTGAAAACGCAGGAAGGGAAATCAATAGCTCGTTTTTAAAACCTCATTTAAAAAAAACTTTTCTTTGTCTTAATGTTTTATTAAAAAAAAATCCTGTGTCCTTCCGATTGTCTTCCAAAGTCCTTCCCTGGATCAACTTACAAAGCCGTGAAACTGAACTCAGGAAAACCTGCTTTGTAAAAATCAAGACGGAACGCTCTGTCATTAGCTGTCACTCATCATCAAAGGAGCCCTTTTCCTTTAGAGTTTTCTCTTCACCCCCATGTAAATTTTCATGAAGCTATCACTCATTAGTTTTGCTCTCCATTTTCAAGGGTGTCGAATGAACATTTAACGCCATTTATAACAGAAAATAGCAATGCTGCCTAGTCTCCCAAACTGTTTAGGTTATAAGCAATAAATTAAAAACTTGGAAGTTAGAAAAGAGCCGTGACAGTAAGAATTCTTCTAATTGGGAACGAAAATAACGTTTCAATTTTAAACACAACGTGTAGCAAACAATCTGTGCTCAAGTGCACAGGAGTGATCCACACACTAGCATTTTTGTATAAGTAGATCAATAGGGTGGGGTAAGATTCCAGCATGGGAAAACATTCTGTAAAAGCATCTCTGAACTAATTGTGCTATTAAAGATGGAAACAATTCATACGATGCTAAGCAGGATGCATGTTGGCACTTTGATCTGATTACTAAACAAAATAGTCTCTGAGAAGACACTGCAAAATCAGTTAGGAAAGCAAGCTGTTGCCCCCGACATTGATATATGGGCCAGAGATGATGCATGTACTGGGTGAGTTTATCAGTAAATCACTGACTCTATTTACTTCCCTGAGGAAAAAGACCTGTCCCAGAATGAGAACTCTTTGTTAGAGCCACCAGTAGGGGATTGATATTGGCAAAACATTCAATTTGTATACAGTGCTGCAGAACATTCATAAAACGATAGTTTAATAAGTTAACGGGCAAAGATTTAACATATTGGCAGCATATGTGATTAGAAAACATTAAATGATTGTATTAATTTAATCAAATTATTTTGTGTGAACTCAATTACATTGGTTGTAGCCAGTCATAGCTTATTTCTAATTAAAAAAAATTTTTGAGAGGTTCAAATCCCTTTTAAAAAATGACATTTCCCTTAACATACAAACTATCCACACTATACAGACTTATTGCTTATTTAAAAGACTATTAAGCCACAGTTAAATTTAAGCCTCAGAGGTCAAGTTCCACTTGTCCCACACATTTTTATACATTTCAAATCAGCATATACATGAGACAGTTTGTAGTTCAAATATGCTAGTCAGTATTCCAGGGCAATGCAGAACCGACTATATTCCGGGGACAGAAGCTAGAATTGAAAGTTCTTTCTGTGCAGTTTAATAAAGCAGTTCAAAGGCAGAAACACGTGTGTGTGTGTGTGTGTGTGTGTGTGTGTGTGTGTGTGTGTGTGTCTGTGTGTGTGTCGGAGGGGGGGTTCATCACTTATGCCTTAAAAGTTCTGTTTCAAATGCCTTTGCATATTTATAACAAGGCTAAATCTCTCCCTGTGAGCGCCCGATTCTCATGGAAGTTCTTCATTCCCAGTGTCCCAGACGGTCCATCGCCTCTCTTCCCTTGCTGCCCTATCTCTGGGAACAGCTCTTAGTTTTCCACAGAAGTATCAAGGTATTGTTCTAGTCACAGCGCTAGCTAGAACTGCCCCGCCTACGCCCCACCCCACCTCCAGGTTTCTACTCCTCCCCCAACTGTGATGCTCTAACTTGCCAAATACTTCTGCAACCTGTCTGCTTTTCTCCATCCTGAGACTAGAACTCCCTTATGGTCACTGCCCCTGTTGTTTTTTCTTGTGGAAAACCATTCTGTTCCAGTGCACTCTCTGTTGCTCTCCTCTTACTCCACCCCATAAGGTCTGACCTCTGGTCTGACCAGCTCATTCCTTTGCTCGAGCCATCAGCAGTCACCACTGCTGCGTAAGACGGCAGGCAAGGCCATTTTGATATGGGCCTGCTTACTTTTCTTAGCCCTGCTGGTGCCCCCAATCATGGGGAATTTGCTCCTTCCTTCAGACTTTGGTTTGAATGCAGCACAGCCTCCCTGTTCCGTGGCCAATAATCATTTCTAGTTGGGTTTTAGAGTACCTCTGAAGATTTCCCCATAAACAGAATTTGTGTTCCACTTCAGTTGGTTTTTGCAATCTGTTGGTGAATGTGCCACTCGGCTTCCCTTCCTCTGGTGAAACAGAACGCTAGCTTGCTCACACTGTCTGTGGTCTCCGTGCTTGATTCCCGGACAGAGCTGGAGAGGAAGAAGGAGGCAGCCTCAGATCTCCCTACCTGACTCAGCTATCATCTAGTCTTGGAAAAAACAGGGTACAAATCCTTTCACCTGATTGGAGTATAGTTCTTATTTCTTCACTATACTTATTTATGGACTCACTTTTTTTAAAAAACTTTCTTCTGTTTAACATGTACATGGGAAGAAGAAAATAGCTGGAATTGAGAAAACCAGATTCAGGGACCGGGTTATATACCATATAAATATGTCAAGCTTTAGTGCTTTTAAGCTGCATGTTTAAAGTTTATATCTTATACTCCCTGAAAGTTACTAAAAGGCAAATATTTAAAAATATGTATTCTTGCTGCTTGCATACAAACTGTCAAGCAATTTCAATAGCATGACAATCAGGGGAAAGTCAACATAAGGACACGGGAAGAGTATAGAATGTAATGTTTGCTCAATTAATCTATTGAAATAATAAATGAGCCCTTCGGTCTGAGGATGCCACCATCTTGGCTTCTGTGACCAAGAAGCCAGCTCAGCCAGTTACACAGGGAACAACAGAGTGAAAGATTGCTCAGGACACAATCTGCCTGGGTTCCTTCTGCATGTAGGAGCTGGGCAGCTCTACAGCTGACTGGGCACGTATCCTGCAAGGGAGCATTTGACTTGCAGGGAGTCCTGGGCTTAGAGGGAGTCCTGATCTCAAAGACCTGTGCCACACCTGACACCGGGAAAATCCCACTTCCTGATACTCTCTAGAGAAGTGGCAGGAGCAGGTTAATCGCCACTGCCCCATCCATCAGATGTGGTAGACCTGTGCCACATCTGACACGGGGAAGATCCTGCTTCCTGATACTCTCTGGAGAACTGGAAGGAGCAGGTGATTTGACCTGTGCCCCTTCTGACATGGGAAAGAAACTACTTCCTGATACTCTCTAGAGAATGGACAGGAACACAGCATTCAAGAACTGGCAGGAGCAGGTCATTCGCGAACTGACACCAGTAGGTGCATTCGAACTGGTAGAAGTGGAGCATTCAAGAACCAGTATCAGCAGAGCATTTGAAATCCGGCAGCAGCAGAACATTCAAGAAATAGCAGCCTGCGTGGCATTCGACCCTTGCCAAGTCTGCCACAGGAAAGACCCCATCACCTGATACTTCCTGGAGAACCAGCTATTTGCAGGGCATTGGAGAGAAAAGGAATTCCAGAAGTACAGAAACACAGGTCAGCAGGACAGAGAAGATAGAGACAGCAAGACCAGCTAACACCGGAGATAATGAGATGGCCAAAGGCAAACGCAAGATCATTACCAACAGTAACCAAGGCAACATGGCACCATCAGAACCTAGTTCTCCTACAACAACAAATCCTTCATACTCCATCACATCAGAAAAGCAAGAGCTAGATTTAAAATAATATCTCATATTGTTGATGGAGGACTTCAAGAAGGACATAAATAATTCCCTTAAAGAAATACAGGAGAATATGGGTCAACAGGTAGAAACACAAAAATCCCTTAAAGAAAGACAAGAGAATATGGATCAAAAGGTAGAAGCCCTTAAAGAGTAAACACAAAAATCTCTTNTGTGTGTGTGTGTGTGTGTGTGTTCTTAAATGTTTAGTTTAAAAAAGAAAGAAGAGAGTCAATGGCTCAGTGGGTAAAAACCCTTGCAGCCAAGCCTGACACCCGGAGTTTGATCCCCAGGACCTACATGGCAGAAGAGAAACAATTCCCAAAAGTTGCTCTCTGACTTCTCAGAGCACACCACAGTGTACATAGGAACACACACACACACACACACACACACACACACACACACACACACAATTAAATAGTGTCACAAAATGTATAAATCAAAAGGCTAATAGTATTTTGTGATGTGAAAATTATACACAATTCATGAGGCTAGATATTGGCTCGTTGATTAAGAGCACAGACTGCTCTTGCAGAGGACCTGGGTGTGATTCCCAGCACCTATGTTGTGTGACTCACAAACATCTGTAACGCCAGCTTTTTAGGGGATCCAAAGCCTCTGGCCTCCATGGGCACTGTATTTATGTAGACAGGCCCCCTAACCCCCCTCCACACATGTATATAACTAAAAATAAAATCTTTTTTTAATTATACAAAATCCAAATTTTATTTTCCATAAAAAATGTTTTATTGTAACTGGCTCATTTTTTTACATGTTGTTCACAGTTGCTTTGGCACCACAAAAGCAGAGCTGAATAGTTGCAGCGAACACCCGCTGGGTCTGTAAGTCCCCACTGTAAGTCCTCTCTACTCTTTCATGGGAAAAGCAGATTGAGTCCCACAGACACAATCTCAAGATAACCCCAAGGTCCCTGATGTTCATCACTGTGCGTGAGTGGAAAAACCTGTGATTTCTAACTCACAGAATCCAGTGAGCAATATTTACGCTTGTGATTATTTTAGGTAGGATTGCAACTTCTATTTTGCTAATTGACTGTCTTTTTGTAGCATTGACAAAGCCAGCCACTGTGTTGCAAGCTAGGCCTAGGGAGAGGCCCAGGTGGCAAGAGACTGAGTGCAGCTTGAGAGGACAGCCAGCCAAAAACTAAAGCCCTTTGTCTGACAGCCTGCCAGGAACTGATCGCGGGCGGCCACCACAGGAGCCAGGAGTGGATCCGTCCACCGCCTCGCGTGCATGGGCCAGACCGCCCGCACACTTCTGTGAGTTCACGTGGCATCACCTACCCTGTCTTCAGAGCTCTGATAAATTCTATAAAACAGCTGGTCCATCATTTTAACCAATTTTCCATTGATGGACTATCAGATATAAGCCACCATTGGCAAGCTATTTAGGCAGAAGCAATCTGGTGTGACCATTGTCCTGTTCTCAAAGTCGTGCTTCCTTTTATAAATGTTCCTGCCTCAGACAATCTTATAAACAGATTTGAGGGTTTTGTTTTGTTTTGGTTTTTGGTTTTTTTGGACAGTGTCTTGTGCAGCACAAGGCCTGGTATGTTGAGGATAACCTTGAACTTCTGATCCCCCTGCCTCTACCTACTGAGTGCTGAGATTACAGGTGTGAGCTACTGTGCAGTGCTTGGAATGGAACCCGGGAATTCGTGCATGCCAGGCAAACACTAACAACTGAGCTAAAAGAAAAGCTTAGTGTGGGCTGTCATAATGAGCTGTAGTAGAAAGAAGATGAATCTCAAAGTCAGGCATCCCTGAGGTAACAAGCCCCACCTCCCACTTGCAGGTGGCCTTGGACAAATCATCTGGCTTCTCCAGTCTGCTTCCGGGTCTAAGACACAGGGTAATCGTCCCT
>BDUI01003939.1:66002-89427 GCA_002335545.1 Apodemus speciosus
ACATTCCATGACAAAAGCAAATTTACACAATATCTTTCCACAAATCCAGCTCTGCAAAGGATAATGGGTGGAAAATACCAATACAAGGCAGCAAACCACACTATAGAAAAATCAACAAGGTAATCTTTCAACAAACCCAATAGAAGATAGATACACAACCAGAATTTCACCTTTAACTAACAAGATATCAGTAAGCAACAATCACTTTTCCTTAATATCTCTTAATATCAATGGTCTCAATTCCCCTATAAAAAGACATAGACTGACAGACTGGATACTCAAACAGCACCCAACATTTTGCTGCATACAAGAAACCCACCTCAGTGACAAAGACAGTCACTATTTAAGAGTCAAAGGTTGGAAAACAATTTTCCAAGCAAATGGTCCCAAGAAACAAGCTGGAGTGGCCATTCTTATATCAGATAAAATTGATTTTCAACCAAAAGTTGTCAAAAAAGATAAGGAGGGACACTTCATACTGGTCAAAGGAAAAGTCTACCAAGATGAACTCTCAATTCTACACATCTATGCTCCGAATGCAAGGGCACCCACATTCGTTAAAGAAATTTTAATAAAGCTCAAAGCACACATTGCACCCCACACAATATAGTGGGAGATTTCAACACCCCACTCTCAAAAATGGACAAATCATGGAATCAAAAGCTAAACAGAGATACAGTGAAACTAATTGAAGTTATGGAACAAATGGATCTAACAGATATTTATAGAACATTCCATCCTAAAGCAAAGAAATATACCTTCTTCTCAGCACCTCATGGTACGTTCTCAAAAATTGACCATATAATTGGTCACAAATGGGCCTCAAGAGATATAGAAATATTGAAATTATTCCACGTATTTTTATCAGATCACCATGACCTAAGGCCAGTCTTAAGCTCAAACAAAAGCAAAGGAAAACACACATTCACATGGAGCTTGAACAATGCTCTCAACAATAGCTTGGTCAAGGAAGAAATAAGGAAATTAAAGACTTTTTAGAATTTAATGAAAATGAAGATGCATGATAGAATTTATGGGACACAATGAAAGCAATGCTAAGAGGAAAACTCATAGTTCTGAGTGCCTCCAAAAAGAGAATGGAGAGAGCTTACACTAACAGATTGACAGTGCACTTGAAAGCTCGAGAACTAAAGGAAGCAAACATCCCCAAGAGGTGTAGAAGGCAGGAAATAATCAAACTTAGGGCCGAAATCAACTAAAGAGAAACAAAAACTATACAAAGAATCAACAAAACAAGGAGCTGGTTCTTTGAACAAATCAACAAGATAGATAAACCCTTAGCCAGACTAACCAGAGGGCACAGAGACAGTATCCAAATTAATAAAATCAGAAATGAAAAGGGGGAGATAACAACAGAAACTGTGGAAATTCAAAAAATCATCAGATCCTACTACAAGAGTTTATACTCAACAAGGTTTGAAAGCCTGGATAAAATGGGCAACTTTCTAGATATATACCAGGGACCAATGTTAAAACAGGATCAGATAAATCATCAAAATAGTCCCATAAGTCCTGAGAAAATAGAAGCAGCCATTAATAGCCTCCCATGAAAAAAGGCCCAGGATCAGATGGGTTTAGCAGGAAATTCTATCAGATCTTCAAAGAAGAGTTAATACTGATACTTTTCAAACTTCTCCACGAAATAAAAACTCAAGGCACACTACCCAACTCATTCTATGAAGCCACAATAATGCTTATACCTAAACCAAAGACCATCCAAGGAGGGAGAACTTCAGACCAATCTCCCTCATGAACATTGATGCAAAAATATTGAACAAAATCCTGGCCAACTGCATCCAAGAACGCATCAAAACTATAATTCACCACGATCAGGTAGGCTTCATCCCAGGGATGCAGGGATGGTTCAATATATGGAAATCTGTCCATGTAATCCACTACATAAACAAATTAAAGAAAAAACCACACGGTCATTTCATTAGATGCTGAAAAGGCTTTTGACAAAATCTAGCATCCCTTCATGATAAAAGTCTTGGAGAGACTGGGAATCCAAGGCTCATACCTAAACATAGTGAAAGCAATATACTGCAAACCAGTAGCCAACATCAAGTTAAATGGAGAGAAACTCGAAGCAATCCCACTAAAATTGGAGACCAGACAAGGCTGCCCACTCTCTCCCTATCTATCCAATATAGTATTTGAAGTCCTAGCCAGAGCAATCAGGCAGTAAAAGGAGGTCAAAGGTATACAAATTGGAAAGGAAGAAATCAAAATATCCCACTGATATTCAATAAAAATATATTTAAAAATAAATAATAGATAAAATTATTAAATTATTATCTATAGGATTCCATATCTAAGGTATCACTCTACAATTATACCTGGCTACATTGCAAGAAAATTTAAATACGATTAATTAAGGAATTAATTAAGGAATGGAAATATGCAATGTGGTTTGCATATGTTGTTTTTGAAAAGTTAACAAGCTTTTGAAATTCTTTCATTCTGACACCTAACACTGGGATAAATAAATAAATAAATTCAATAATAGAAAAGGAAGTTGAAGACATAGCAGGTATGACAAATGCCATAATGCATGGCAAATACTTTCGGCTGATACTAAGTAAACATAATTTACTAGCTACGCAATGTCTTCAAGAGGAAAAAAGAAAAGAGGAGAGAGCGCAAAGGTGTGAAAGCAAAGGCATTAGGAAAGCTAAACTACCTTGGCAGAGATGCTAGCAGAGGCTGAATGAGAAGATAATAGACAGGGGGCGCTAGAGAGCTGCAGCGCAGGGGGATGCACTGGAAGGGGTAGAGAGCCAGTCAACAAAACTCAAGACGAACTATGGAAACATCTTAGTTAATCCACACAAATCCTGCAGACATGATTTTTTTCTAGCAGCACGTTGAAACAATTGTTTCAGTTTTATCATTTCCTTTTTTCCTGAGAGACATTTTCTAAACTCTTTTTAACTTGAAATTGAATACATTAACTCGGCCTTCTTTCCTTGATGATGTGGAGTCCGCCTTATGACTGACCATTTGTGACTCCTCTATAAACCCTGGCCTCAGACAAGCATGTCTCAGCTGCTCCCTGGCCTCTATTAAAAGAGTAGGCAACCTCAGTGCAGAAACTCAATTGACTTAACCAGTTATGAAGGACTGAACTTCAGTGGTAACTGCCTACATAGTCTTCCTTTTCTACCCTGTGTTCATTGCTCAGAGACAGATGTAAGGATCGCTGTTACAGCACCATGAAATGCTTTCCCAGGAATCATGGAGAATAAAAGGTGTGGGACCAAGGCATACAAGAACCTTGTTTGGAGTGTGAAGAGGGGAAGGTTCTAGGTGTTCTCAAGGAAGCCTGAGCATCTTGGGAAGCCAGGCGCCTCACAGTGGATCTGGGTAGCCGACCGCATTTCTGGGACTCAAGCGGGCCACAGCCTTGGTCTTCTGTGGGAGTAGAATTTGTCCAGGGTGAGGCTGGAGTGGATGAATATTTTTTAAGATTTAGTTTACATTTCTATGTCTGTGTGTTTTTGCACTTCCACGAGATGACTGTGTGAGTCGGGAAACCATCAGTGGCAGCTCCCCTGGATGGGGAGTTGCAGGTAGTTGTGAGCTACTGTGGGTGCTGGGAACCAATCACAGGTCCTTTGAAAGATTAGTGCACACTCTTAACAGCCTATGTCTCCAGCCCCGGGAAAACACAGTTAACTGACAAGGCCTGAAGATGGAGTTGGGTGTGGGTATGGTGATGCACACTTTAATCCCAGCACTTGGAGGCTGAGGCAGGCAGATCAGGATGGCAGGCAAAGGTTCAAAGCCAGCCTGGTCTACATAGTGAGTTCCAGGTCAGCCAAAGATACACAGTGAGACCCTGTCTTTAAAAAAAAAAAAAAAAAAGATTGAGTTACCTCACTTAGGATGATATTTTCCAATCCCACCCATTTGTCTAAGAATTTCAAGAATTCATTGTTTTTAATAGCTGAGTAGTATTTCATTGTGTAAATATACTACATTTCTGTATCCATTCCTCCGTTGAGGGACATCTAGGTTCTTTCCAGCTTCTGGCTATTATAAATAGGGCTGCTATGAACATAGTGGAGCATGTGTCTTTATTACATGCAGGGGAATCCTCTGGGTATATGCCCAGGAATGGTATGGCTGGGTCCTCCGGTAGTATCATGCCCAGTTTTCTGAGGAACCACCAGTCTGATTTCCAGAGTGGTTGTACCAGCTTGCAATCCCACCAGCAGTTCAGGAGTGTTCCTTTTTCTCCACATCCTGGCCAGCACCTGCTATCTCCTGAGTTTTTGATCTTAACCATTCTGACTGGTGTGAGGTGAAATCTCAGGGTTGTTTTGATTTGCATTTCCCTGATAACTAAGGATATTAAACATTTCTTTAGGTGCTTCTCTGCCATTCGATATTCCTCAGGTGAAAATTCTTTGTTTAGCTATGTACCCCATTTTTAATAGGGTTATTTGGCTCTCACTGATAAGTGGATATTAGCCCAGAAGCTTGGAATACCCAGGACACAATTCACATATCAAATGATGCCCAAGAAGAAGGAAGGACAAAGTATGGATACTCTGGTCCTTCTTAGAAGGGGGAACAAAATACCCACAGAAGGAGATACAGAGACAAAGTGTGGAGCAGAGACTGAGGGAAAGACCATCCAGAGACTGCCCCACCTAGTGATCCATCCCATATACAGTTACAAAACCCAGACACTATTATCAAAGCCCACAAGTACTTGCTGACTGGAGCAGGATATAGCTGTCACCTGGGAGGCTCAGCTAATGCATGACAAATACTGAGGGGGACACTCTCAGCCAGCCATTGAACTGAGCACAGGATCTCCAATGGAGGAGCTAGAGAAAGGACCCAAGGAGCTGAAGGGCTTTGCAGTGCCACAGGAAGAACAACAATATGAGCCACCCAGTACTCCCAGAGCTCCCAGGGACAAAAACATCAACCAGATAGATAGTACACATGGTGTTACCCACGGCTCCAGACGCATAGGCAGCAGAGGATGGCCTTGCTGGACACCAAAGGGAGGAGAGGCCCCCTAGTCCTGGAAAGGCTCGATGCAGCAGTGTAGGGGAATACCAGGACAGGGAAGCGGGAGGGGTTGATTGGGGAACAGGGGGAGGGAAGAGGGCTTATGGGACTTTCAGTGGGGGAAACCAGGAAAGGGGAAATCATTTGAAATGTAAATAAAGAATATATCTAACAAAAAAAAAATTAAAACCAAAAAAAAAAAAATGAAGATGAAGATGAAGGAACAAACCAGCAGATCCGGGAGGTTTGGCATGTGGAAAAGCATCAAACAGTGACCGTTATGAGCTCGTTGTAAGGCACTGAGGTTTGGGATCAGGGACTTGTGTCAGTCACACAGACCATGTGCGGACTATGGATCAGACATGTGCAACGGAGAGGGCTGCAGGCAACATAGTTTTTTCTTATTAACGCTCTATTTCATTATCTATGAAATTAACAATACATATCACCCTTCAAATTACAAGTCAGCCTCCTGTTCCTTTCCTGGCATCACGCCCCGGCTCACGTCTCTTCACAGGGGGTTAGTTGCTAACCAGGTCTGTTCTAGACAGCAGAGCCCTTCCTTTGCTCAGTAAGTCATTCACTACGTCGTCCTCCTGAGTCCAGGTGTAGGCTTGGGACTCAGCTTGATCAATTGGAAAGCTCTATTTCTCTGGTCACAGTAACTGGTTTGAAAATGGAGAGACAGACTATAATTAAGCCAACAAAATTCATCCTAGGGCTATAGTTGGGAGCTGTGGGAAAATAGGTGGGTTTTTTTTTTTCCTGGAACAATTTTCTGAAAATGATGGAAATTTAACACAGTCAGGGAGCTGGATGCGTGTGAAGCCAACCCAGTCAGAAACAGAGCCATTGGTACAAAGAGTCAGAATGGGGTGGGCAGCTTGCTCAAGGCACTGGCAGTGCCTAACTTAGTCAATGACTTATGTCGACTTTTTCTCTTAAATCTGTATGAAGGAATATTTTACCACTGTAAATATAGCAAGGCAGAAACGTGGTCTTGATCTCCCCTAATCCAATCTCTATGCTATCAGCATCTTTCATCATTTGGTCTGCCACCAAATATAGTTGGCTAGAATATACATCTTTCTTCGGTGTTCACCATTAGACCTCCTCTGATGGCCAATAGAAGAAAGCCTAAACTCTACAATAATGTACAAAAAGTAACAACAATTATAAATGTAAGGACTTTTATGGCTTCTTGGGCCTTATATTTCTGTCTGATCACAAAACAAAATGTCTTACTACAATGCCATTGTCTAGTCATGGCTAGCTTTTGCTAGTGGTGAGCTTGCTTTATTTCCCTTCATCTCTCATTTTGAATTATTTTTAAACACCAATTAAAATTTTACATGTTTCAAGCTCTGTCTCCCCAGCATATACAGAAGAGTTAGCTACTCTTTTTGTTAAGACATTTAGCTAATAAGAAATAAACAATCCAGTTGAACCCGGCTTTAATGATGATGAAAACATGCTTGCAGAGATGTTAACCCAGTAGCTTTGTAACATCAGCCAAGATCAAGATTTCTGCCCATACCCTCCTTTATCATGCTCATCATTTGGAGTTCCTCCCCAAGGGTTCACTGAATGTTTACTATTTGTCTAGTGCAAACCCAAGAATCCATTGGTAATCACTAAAGCAAGTCTTCACAGAAAAAATATGAATATCTCTTTATCAATAAAGAAAACTTGATCTCAGGCATGTTTCCTCTTATATTTCATTGGCCAGAACTGAATCACATGTTTGAGGCTCAACCAATCAATGGAAAGGCCTTGACAGTCATAGTTAATTAGGATTTGTACCTCTATGGTAGGGAAAAAGCTTATTCTCTGAGCCAATGGTTGTACAATGTGAGAGAAAGATTCAAATTAATGTGGGCACTGCCAAGCATGAATAAAAGACTGTATTGACCCATACATAGGTAGAGATAATTTATTAAAATATTATTACATCACTTCCACCCTTTCTTCTTTCTACCCCTTCCTTGACCTTGATCCCCAATCCCTCTCTAATTAATTAATTTGCCTCTTCTTTTATTATTATTATTACATATATACATAAATATATAAATAMAACCTATTTCATACATATAGTGTAGCTTGTGTGCATGTGATTTCAGGGCAACCACTTTGTATTGAATAACCAATTAGAAGGTGCATCCCTGGAAAAGATTAATTCCCCCTCTCTCAGCAGTCATTAGCTGTCCATAATATTTGGTCTGGGTGGACCCAGGGAGAGTTTCCTTTTCCATGTTAGCATGTCCATTGATATCATTATTTAGATCTTATTTAGGTAACAATGTTGTAGAGATATCATGAGTGTGTAGAATCCCTGTCATTTCTTGGAGATGATCGAACAGCACACATCCTGGTCTTTTATCTCTACAATCTTTCCTCTCCCTCTTCCACAATGTTCTCAGAGCCTCGGGTGCAAGCATTGTATTGCAGATGTGTCCTGTTGGGTCTGGGTTCCCATGATCTATTAATATCTGCATTTTTTAATTTTTTGTTGTTGTTTGTAATCCTCTCTGTTTGTTATAAAGAGATGCTTCTTCCGACAAGATGTGAGAGATGCACTTAGACCGGCATAATTCCTAGCTACATTCTAAAACATAACTATACACCTAAATGGGCGTTAAAGGACAACACACAACAACAATGTGTGTGTCAAAATCTTGACAGATTTTTCTGTCACACTCTCTCAGGTATGTAGACACAAAACATTTCTACTCACCTCTTCACCTTCTAAGAGTCCCTGAGGGCTACAAAAAAAGGGAGTAGAAAGGAGTGAATTTAAGATTGGAGCCTTCATTACTGCCCCTTCATAACATTGTCTGCAAGTATGCCTTTACTTAATTTTGATCTCTTTATATTTCTATCTCTCCACCAGCACTCTGAGATTACATAGGTTTGTGATAGACTCCAGCATATTGTCAAGACTTTAATTGTAAGATGAAAAAGAAGAAATGACATTAAATAAATGCATTTAGAATGTATCTAGAACAGACTGAAACAAGATGAAACTCTAGCCATGGTCATCACGTATTATGAAGGGGCCCTAGGCCGGAAGCATGAGCTACCGTTAGGATAAAAGGATGGATTCTATCATAGTATGAGATGATTCATTGATGTTTAGAGCTACAGTGATTTAGAGGGTATCTTTTATTTATGTCATATTGTAAACTTTCACGATGAGAGAGATTCTTTTGCATCCAATTTATAAATTAATGTGACTCTTTTCTTCTAAGTGACTTTAGTCTCTTATCAGTGTCTTTTATCTAGTCTTTTATCAGAAGCATCACATGAAAAGCTTAATTGCTAAGCTTTCATTTTTAAACTCTAGGCTTAAAAAAATGCAGCACTATGTGACATAATCTTGTCTTGGTGATAGACAATCAAGGGAACAGCACACACGGTGCCTGGGGCGGGGGGGGGGGCAGGGGGGGAGGAAGACAGCCCATTTGCCCTCACTTTGGGTAATATCACCCAGCAACCAAAGCCAATTGTGAGTTTCTGCTTCTTGGCAAAAACAAAGATATGGATACTTATTCTGCGGGATAGCTTTATGGACTAGATGCATGTGAGATCATGTCCAGTATACTGCCTTCTATAAACCAAGGGTTCACATCTAAGAGAAAGAGGCACAACAAAGAAATACCAAAATTCATTGGAAATTCTTGGTAAGCATGCAGATACACCAGACATCCAAACAGGACCTTAGAGGCAAAACAGATGATAGCAGCTTTTTTTGATCCCCTGTGGATCCAGAGGAGAAAAAGCAAAGGCAGGCAATCATGATCCTGACTTTATGCATAGATTACTGCTACAGTAGAGGCAAAAGAAAGTAGAACCCAACGGCCAGATTCATTTTGCCTTTAGGAACCAGAGAAGGCCAATTAACTAAGGTTCGGGATTTGAAAAATCCTTCAAACCACACAGGATACTTACATAAGATAGAACATTTAATAGAGTTTTTGTCATTTTTGTTAAGTTAAAATGAGAAGGAACACCCACCAAGGGTCACTGGATAGCTTCAAATCCACGGTCACGCAAATGGCATTGATTAAACTCAATGGTCACAAAACAATACCTGCACACAGGAAAGGAACTTATAGGGGTTTTGAAGTAGGTAAAAGGAGATAAGAGAGTAAGAGAGTGTGGAGGTGATAGTAATTAGAATGTATTATATATACATATTTGTGGATTATTATATATATACACACATATATGAGTTTATCAAAGAACAAATTTAATTACTCTACATTAATTTATATATAATTAATAGGTCCCTGCACCTAAAGACATTGCATGTGTGAGTATTGTGTCACATGTGCATCAGTAGGTGACAGAGATGAGAGAGTCTATGTCTATGCTCAGTGTTACCTGTGACCATCTGAAAGATTAGTAGCCCTAATACTCCATGAAAAAAGTGCGCTTGAGACAACCACCAGTCCAGCAGCACGCATGCCCAGATGGGCTCTCAGGGCAGGAAGTAAGGCGGGAACTAGAAGAACCCTGTCTGAGACCACAAGCCTTGGGTGGGCTGGCATGAGGAATGAACACGAACTAACAACCAGACTGGTGTCAGGGGGTCCTAACAGAGAGCTAGCCTGAGATCACCACAAGCCAGAAGTCAAGCAGGTGTCACCGGGGAAATGGTAATTTACATTTCTGCAAACAACAGTTTGTGAATGCACACAGCATCTTTACTAATGATGTCTCAAGCTGAAGTAAGTATAGATATCCTACTGGCAAATGACTAAACAACCGTGGGATTTCCAAAAACAGAATACTTGTCTGAAATAAAAGAGGGGAACTATTATTCAATTACAGCAACTTGGATGACCGTGGAAAATCGTGGTGAGTGTGCTAAGCATAGTCGAACAAATCTGTAATTACTGCATTGCATTTGGGAGGCAGAGATAAAGGAATTACTTCAAGTTTCAAGCCAAGCTGGTCTGCATAGCAGCTCTAGATCACCCAGGACTACACAGTGGAGATCCTACTCTAGCCCTCAAAAAGAAAAGAATGGTGAGTAATAAATACCCAACTCAAAAGCTATGTATCAATCATATACATATACAAAGATATATGTAACCACATACATATGCAGTCCACATACATATACAGTCATACAAATACAATCATATACATATATAAACACAAATATACAATCATATATATGCAGCCATATACATATGTAATCATGTATATACACAATCATACATAGGCAATCATATTCACATATAGCAATATACATATGTAATCATATGCATATATAATCATATATGTATGCAATCATACATATGCAACCATATACACATGCAACCATATTACATGCAACCATATACATATACAATCATGCATATATATCACGTACATATATAATCTTATACATATGCAATCACATACATATACAATCATTCATATACAATCATATACATATGTAATCATATACATGTACAATCTTATACATGAAGGACATTTACAGTGTTAAGCTTAAGATTAAGGGTTATGTGAAGGGTGAAGTCTAGAGGGTTTTGAGATGATGAAACTACTCTGTATCTTACCTTAGGTGATTAATAAACAGAGGTAAGCCAGTAAAATTGACAAAATACAGGTATAGGAATGCCAATAAAATTCAGGAAATTTGAATAAGATTAGTAGACTATGATCAAGTCAATATTTTGGTTGTAATATTTGACCACAGGTTTGAAACTGGGTAAAGTTTCAGGCTGGATAAAGAGCTCACCCTACTATCAATGTGATAAGTACTGTGTGAATCAATTATCTCACTAAAATTTGTAGAGGTTGGAGAGATGGTACAGCAGTTAAGAGTACTTTCTGCTCTTGCAGAAGACTAGAGTTTGGTTTCCAGCTGTAACAACCATGATAGAGGCTAATAACCATCTGTAAGTTCATTTCTAGAGGATTTGATGCCCTCTTCTGACCTCCATGAGCAACCAGGCACAGATGTGGTACACAAAAACACATGCAGGCAAAACAGTCACACAAACAAACAAAATAAAATAAGTAAACCTAAACTAACCAATATTTTTCAACTAAGAAATCTGTTTCAAGCATTTGAGATTTCCCTTAATTTTAGTATGCTTTTTAAAAGTGTTTTTATTATATGCATATTCATTGAACATATGCTATGATTTCAAAATGGTGCCAACACACAACCCAACATTGCAGGTGATGACAGTTTGGTTCCCCCAGGGACAATGCTAAGGAGGTGGTAAAGCCTTTAAAAGATAGGATCCATTGGGTGGTAAGTACATCAAAGGATTATTGTAGTCAGAGGAGATCAACGCTGGTATCCAGCATTGATCCAATGGCTATGAAGCAAGATTATGCCACAGAATGAAAGTCTCCTTCATGTGACCATTAACTTACTTGTGCTGTGAACAGAGATGAGAAATCAGAGCTTGTCAGAATCCAAATGAACCAGGCTGTTCATTCTTGAAAATTCAACCTTTAAAACTTTAAGCTAAATAATCCTCTTTTCTTTATAAAGTAGCTAGCCTCCAGCACCTTGGCACAGCAACAGAAAATGGAATAAAACGTTATTGCACTTATGACCTTGATACATGATCTCCAGAAGAATGTGTATTTACCATGCACATTAGTTTCTTATGTTACAGTGATGCAGTAATCATAATTGCCTCTTCTCATGTGCTATGGTAGACATCAACAGTGTTCACTAAAACATATTTCTGTCATCTCACAAGACAAAGCTGACACATATTCCCCAGCTTCCCTTGCAGCTAAATACAACTGCTTTGACCAAATTCTTGGCAGTATAATACAGCCATTCAATCTCCACCATTTTCCCTCAATACCATCTTCTAGATTCTGAGTTCTGATCAGATACAGAATGAAGAAGAAAAATCCCCCAACAAGTTCTAGAAGAAAACAAAACAACAATGCAAGAAATCCCACCCTTCAAATAACAACATGTATCTCTCATTACTGAGAGGTAAGCTCATATTATGCCAAGCCACTGAACTTTAGTATCTTATAGGACAAATGTTATTTGTCCTAATTAATGTGGCTGCTCCTTGACAGTAAGTGCTGTGCTGTGTTCAGGATTATATTCCTGGAATCAAGTAGAGGCTTGGCACAGAAAGTAGACTTCATAAATATTTGAGAGCAGTCATGTTTCTGTCAGTGACAGAGTACACCTTCTACACCACCATATTTTGTATGCCTACCATTTTTCCTAATGTGGTAGGAGAGCCTAGTACCTCATCCTCTTGCCTCCCTCATTCGTTCAAAGCCTCCCTAGTGATAAGATTAGGGTGAAGGGTCAAACATATCTTCACTTCCTACTCTTAAGCACACACTCAATTTTAATTTTTGAGTTAAAAGCATATTTCATTTACCATTGCCCCTCTGATTTGAATGTAATTTAATATTAAATTCAATAATATATTTCTGTAAAGTTTTCACAGCGAAGACTCTACTGAAAGCTTATGTTTAGGAACCTTCATTATTTTTTTAGAAAAACACAGGACACTGCTGCACTATGAAATTGTATAAATAATTAAAATCAAACTTCACATATCAAAATGAATGACCTAAATACTTTTCATGATATACTATCCTTTCGCTTTGTGGTTGGCTTGCTTACTGGATAATCTGAGAAAAAAATTCTCCCAACCAAAAGAGGTCACCGGATTACTCGAGTAAATTTATGACTGTGGGGTTTGCTCCATCAAGAGACCAACATCTCCTTTGTCCCTTATCTAAGTGTACACAAGCATCAAAGTTTTTAACCTCAGCAGAGAAAGATGATGACTTTGTCTAATTTTATGCATTGTCTTCTCTCTTAAGATGGTTGTTTTGTGCCATATCATAATGGGATCATCATAACAATATTTTTAAATATTTTGATTGCTCTGAATACCCACATCCTCACAGTATTTGACCAAAAGGAGAGATTACCAGGTTATCTACGAAAAGAGACTCCACCTGTCTTAGCTGGAGGATCATGGTGAGCACTAATGCTGGCCAGGGCTGTGCTGGCATTCTTGAAGGAGAATTTTATGTTAATTATATTAAGATATAATTAGCATTTAAGAACGCCAAGATATGGGTTTTTCTAGGAACTGTATTCTCTTTTTTTCATGTGATGTAAACACATAAAATTACATTGAGATTATTTTAACAGAGAGAAGCTAGGTTCTGGGTTTTTATTAACATTTAATTCAATTTTATTAATTTAAATTTTGTGGACTTTCTTCAAAGGTTCATTGTTTGGTCCCAAACTTTTACGTAAGACCCTCAACAATGCAGCCCTCCAGGAGTCTCAGTATTTATCCTCAGTCTTCCATTTAACTTTCATGACATGAGCTTTTACCATCATTTAACTATTTAACTACATTGGGATTTGTTTTTATCTGCAGCATACTATGTTTCTGATTTTGACTTAACTAATTTTTTTTTTGCCTTCTCCACTTACCCTTGCTACTTCTTTTCTAATTTGTTTTAGAACTGTGTACAATTTGCTTTGATCATGACTATGATACCCTCATGTGACTTTAGCCCAGGGGTTAGCACAGCCATGTGTTCTAAGGACTTCCTGATGTTATGGAGTTCTGCTCTGCTTGCTGCCTTCATATCCCTCTTAATCTAAAAATTTCATGAAAACTTGAAGTGGGCTTCTAGCCCCTCACTGGGCATGCCCAATCATAATGCTTGATCTATTTCAGAGATTGCTGTTGGAACGGATTAATGATTTTATCACCACCCTAGGAAAGAGCTTAGAGACCTAGATTGTCAGTTAGGACTACACCCCTAGAAAGCATTTGGAAAAATAAGTTGTTAGTGAAGTTACAGTAAGATGTTTTTACTAGTGGCTCTGATGTAGAAATTCTTAGTGAACAATTTAGAGTTCAGAATGGCAAACTCTTTTTAAAAATTGTTTATTTATTTATTTACATTTCAAATGTTGTCTCCCCCTTCTCGGTTTCCTCTCTGCAAGGTCCCTATCCCATTCCCCCTCTCCCTGCCTCTATGAGGGTGCACTGTTACTCACTCCTTCTTCTCTGCCCTGGCATTCCCCTACACTGGGGCATTGAGCCTTCCAAGGACCAAGGGCCTCTCCTCCCATTGATGTCCAACAAGGCCATCCTCTGCTACAGACCTACAAATGTGGCTGGAGCCATGGCTCCCTCCATGTGTACTCTTTGGTTGGTGGTTTAGTCCCTGGGAGCTCTGGGAGGGTCTGGTTGGTGGATATTGTTGTTCTTGTGGGGTTGCAAACCCCTTCARCTCCTTTAGTCCTTCCCCTAACTCTTCCCTTGGTGTCGCCATGCTCAGTCTGACAGATGGTTGGCTGATCTATTTCTGGCATTGCTGTTGGAATGTAAATAAAGAAAATATCCAATTTAAAAAAAAAACAGAAAAGTAAAGATGCTCTGTACTGATCTGCTAAGTAGCTCTACCTGTTTGCATTCCCACTATCAATGAATAGGTGTTCCCCTTTCCCATATACACCAGGCCTTTATCTGATTTTTAATTCGCAGCCATTCCGAGTAGGGTAATATGAAATTTCTAAGTAGTGTAAATTTTCCTGGTGCCTAAGATGTTGAATATTTAAAAAAAAAATCTAAGCTTTATTTGTTTGTTTACTTACTTATTTATTTATTTTCAGAATGCTCAGTTTAGTGTCATGGCCCATTTTCAAGTGGTTGTTTGTTTTCATGCTATTTAATATTTTTTTTTCAGTTTTTTTTTTAGATACTCCAGATACTAGCCCTCTGTCTGATACATATCTGGTAAATCTGTTTTTTCCCCTTCTGTAGGCTGCCTCTTCACTTGAATGATGATGTTCTATTCTGTAAAGAAAATTTTTTGTTTCGAAGGGTCCCATTTGTGGTCTCACTGGCTGCACATCAGGGTCCTATGCAGGAAGTCCTTTCCTGTGATAATGAGTTCATTGTATGGATTTTCTTCTTTATCAGAGGCAGGGTATCAGGTCTTGTGCTGAGGTCCTTGATCCATATGGATATTTTAAAGACCTATCTTAAATATGGGCGATACCATTCTCTAGGCCTAAGATCTTACATAAAAAGGAGAACTGTGAGCTGAACACAGACATTCACTGATCTCTGCTTACTGACTATATGCAGTATAATCAGCCTTCTCAAGTCCCTGTTGCCAGGGCTTCACTGATAGGATGAACTGTACCCAAGGGTGATAAGCCATAGTCAACCTCCTTACGCTGCTTATGTCAAGGAGCTTATCACAGCAACAGGAAAAGTAACTGACACCTGCCCCTACCTCGGTCGCTGAGGGTCTTTAGAGTGATCTGTAATTTTCAGGAGTATCCAAGCCTTTCACAGTTAGGGTCCGGATACTTCTGACTACTTTTTAACTTTCAAAATGTATTTAAGCTACCTTTCTTTTTATTTTTATATTGTCAGTCATTACTTTCTTCTATAACTCTCTCTGTTTCCAGACTTTTTATTACTTATTTTGGAAGTTTCCCAGAGCCCATTTTGTCTCTTAGGTATTAATCTACTTGTGAGTGTTTCCATGAGACTTTGAGGAAAGTCAGCATTGAAAATGTAATAAGCTTGCCACCAGCTCACTGCAGAGCACATGTGACTCTGAAAAATGAAAATATAAAGTAAATACAATAAGGCATGAAGATGTTATTCCTTTACTTGGACTTCACCATTCTCACAGCTAAGAGGAGTAATTATAAAAAAAATCCAAGGCTTAGTGTATATTCAGAAAGAATGTGCAACCTTAAAAATACAATTGAAATGATCCAAAGCAATATTCAATATTAGAGATAGTGGCTGAATGTTCATGAGAATTTAAGGTTTATCTATAGAGTTACAAAAAAATACCTGGTGGTAATAATTTTACTTAAAGTTTACATACAAACTTAAAACTCAACTGCTAAATGCCTATCTGCTCAAAAATCCTCATTTTGAATATTAAATCAATAATAATTATCTTATAAGTATTAAGTTGTTGTTAGGCATTATTTCTACCTTTTAAAAAACCTCTGATGATAATATCTAGGATATTTATGGCACATAGATGTCTGCAGAATCTTTAAATTTCGCATACAAAGTTAAAGAAAGAAGTATTTCATAAATTTAATATTTTTAGATTAGTATACAACTTGGAATTTTATACTTCAAAATTAAATATCAAAACCTTAATGACCATATCAATAGTACATCGACAGCCCTGAACTCTGAACTCTTCCATCTAGAAAGGGCAGTTTAAAAATGAAAATATGGTGGGGTGAGATATGAACATTTATTTCTAGGCTACAATCCAAAACACAAAAATCTCAAAATGATATTAATATAAAGCTTTATGCTTAACATCATTTCTTCCTGTGTGATATATTTTGTTTTACACTTTAATTTCAAGCACACAAATCCTCCTTCTGTGCCTACCATGTGCAAAATAAGATACCCCATGCAGTGCTCAACATGAGTTTTGGGAAGACCATTTCCTCTTCGAGGAGCCCATTCTTCAGTACAAGAGACACCAATGCTAAGGCACCTAAGGCAGATGTGACAAAAAGAAACCTTTGAAGCTTCTATGAAACTTTGTAAGAGTGAAAGAATTCCACCACAAGGGACCTGAAAAGGTATAGTCATTCAAATTAGGATTTGAGTGGCTGAAAAAGACAACACATGTCATACAACTTTTCACCAATATTGCTTCTATTGAGTGTTTCTACCAAGACCATGGGGCAGGCCTGCGAGAATACTGATGACCTTAAATGCCACACCCAGCTGTCCCTGCACCAGCTCTTCCCTAGGAATTGTTGCAGATTCTTTACCTAGGAAGTCTCAGAAGACTAAAGGTATAGTTGGCCTTCAACAAATAGGGTCAGCCTTATAGAAAAACATGCACATAGAGGGCTCTCTGACCCTACTGGAAGAAAGATTCCAATAATAGCCAGACCTTCCTCTTTTTCAAAGACAAGAAATCATTCTCTATAGGATAAAATGCCATACAGATCAAATGCTTCACAGATCAAATGACTTCAAGCATGTGAGAGAGCTTTTCAAACCATAAAAACCCCACATAAATGTCAGCAGCTGATATTACCATAATAATCCTGGGTGAAACGGGATACAGAAAGAAAGGCAATAAGAAAATGATGGCTCCCTACCTCCAAAGCCCAATTTGAGTCCTGGGACCTAAGGTAGAAGAAACTCCTTGGTGAGCCTATGTCATATCCTCACACTTCTGAAGTATCAGGTGACCTTTCACTCTTGAAACATTGAAAAATTAGTTGAGGCTATTGGTCCTCAAATTTTAGCACATCATGAACTAACTTTATGATTTTTTGCAAAAATATCATGCCACTCATAATATTATTTATACAATAAACAATTTTCTTGACTTTGACTACCTATTCTAAAATAATACTTAAAAGTGTACCTATATATTACTACCACAAATGGGGAAATAGTGACATTCATTTTATTTATGTGTATTGCAATAAGACATAATTCCCGAGCCTTTGGAAGAGAAGGTGCAGTATTCCATTTAAGGCTGAACTTTATACAGTCTCTTATTCTCTGAACCTTGGCCAGTTGTGGGAACCTGTGCTGATGCTTATCTACCACAAGCAGAAGCCTTTCTGATGAGAGCTGAGAGATCCTTAATCTTGGCATATCATATCATTGGGTATAATCATAGGCCATTAGGAGTTGGCTCAATACTATGTCCATTTAACAGAATAATAGTAACTTTTTCCCTAAGGTTGTTAATCTGATTACAGGATTATAATGATTTCAGATATGGGCTTCCCCTTGTGATCGGGACTTAAATCCAATCAGAAAGATTCTTTTGAATTCTTAGGTTTCGGGAGAGGTAGGGTCAATTTCTCTAAAATATAGTTCTTGATAAATTGGTCATGCTCCAGTAGAAAATTACACATCTGGAAATATTTGGACAACACAGATTGTCCTATATGGAGTGGAGAGGAAAGACAAAATCACATGGGAAGAGAAGGAGAGTGGTTACTTAGCAATAGCTGTGCAAATGCAGCCATCTTGGAGAGCCCAAGCAAAACCGTCAGGGTCACCTAGCCAACTCAGAGAATGATGGTGTGCTGGCTAGTTTGTACAACTTGTCACAAACTAGAGTCACTGGAGAAGATGGAGTCTCAACTAAGAAAAGACCTCCATAAGATTAGGCTATAGGGAAACCTGTAGGACATTTTCTTAATGATTGATGTGGGAGGGCCCAGACCATTGTGAGTGGTGCAACTTCTGGGCTGGTGGTCCTGGATTCTACAAGGCTGAGCAAGTCATAGGGAGCAAGCCAGTAAGCAACACCCCTCGGCCTCGACATCAGCTCCTGCCCTGTTTGAGTTCTTGTCCTGACTTCCTTTGATGATGAACTGTAATGTAAAAGCATAAGCCAAATAAACCCTTTCCTCCCTAAGTTGTTTTTGTCATGATATTTCATTTCAGCAATAATAACACTGGGAGTCAACAAACCACTGCTCATGTAAGCATGAAGTTTGGCTATTACCTAAGGCAAACTAAATCATTCCCTGATTGATCTTCTCAAATCTCTGTATAGATATGGGGTACTTGGGGTTTAATAGGATTAGATTCCAAAACTCTGGGTAAAGTCCTAGACTTCAGAGGTTTTTATTAGATCCAAGGTGGTATCAATGAAGCATATTTTGTATATTATTATTATTATTATTATTATTATTATTATTATTATTGTCGTTGTCATCATCAATGCCACCATTATCTTGGTTTTTTTCTTGCTTCATACGTCTGAGGATTGAATCCAGAGCCTTGCCCATCCTAGGCAAAGACTGAAACCAACGGTTCTCAACCTAAAGGGTTTACCTAAGACCATCAGAAAACACAGATATTTACATTACAACTCATAACAGTAACGATTGATGGTATCCACAACATAAGACTATTAAAGGGCCACAGCACCAAGGAGGCTGAGAAGCACCAGGTAAAACACTAAGCAGCACCCCTAGCCTTTGAGCTGCACATTGAGTAGTAAAATATTGAATAGCATAAACCTTTGGCTTCTATGTTATTATTTTATTAGTTTCCAAGAAAGTACCAAACACTGGATCCTCAAACAACAGAAATTTATTTCCTCACAATTCCGCAGGCATCTGAGATCTGAGCTCTGTTCCATCACCTTTCAGGAAGCCATCTTCTTCCTCTGTCTTCACACGGGCTCCCTCTGTGCATTTGTGATCATCTTCTCTTCTCAAGAACACAGCCAGAGTGAATTAAAGATAACACCTGTTCAACCTTAATGACTCCTTAAAAGTCCCCTTCATCCAAATATCATTTCCACAAGAGTTCAGACATATTGAAATGACCCCATTTAGCCAGTTGAGAACTAATGAGAAAAGTTTAAAGAGAAAATCAGAGCAACTGAGTTGTAAATTCTAGAAGGTTGCTTTTATTTTGCAACAACCAGGTAGGATTTGAATGCATACTGGTCAGCTTGAGTGTCTATGACATTTTGAAATTGAATAGGCTGCTCATGTGCTACTATAATGAGCACATGGATTTGTGTTTTAAAATAATTCTTCGTTATTGCCATGGGCTAAATCTACCCACTTCTCAACAGGCATGCACATGCACATACACACACACACACACATACACACACACACACACACACACACACACACACACACACAAAGAGAGAGAGAAACAGAGACAGAGAGATAAAGAGGCAGAGAGAAATACAGAGACAGAGAGACAGAGACAGAGACAGAGACAGAGACGGGGGGATTAAATACTCGATAATAAGAAAAGGCTTCTCATTGGGGGAAAGTATGACAGACTTGTACAATTCCAACATCCACCCTCTTCACGTGGTGCTGAGTGGATTCTCTGTCCCTGGAGCATTCCCAATACACCTTGCATTTCCCAAGGATTGCAATTACTAGAATGTTCCAAGCAAAATATATCGAAGCCACAGGACTGATGCATGCAGGAAAGGAAAGGGAAGGCGGCGTCTGTGGCCCATGACTCTCTTCTGAGCCGACAATAAATAATAATACATGGTATTGACGTAGCACATTTCTCGAAGGAGTGCAGAGTGCTTCCCAGACATTACCTCACAGCATCCTTGTGAAACTAACCTGAGAAGTGGCTCCTGAAACAATGTGCTACTCAATCACAAGAAATCTGGAAATTAGTGAGCACTGTCTCTTCTTTTAAGGACAAACATGGGACTACTTCAATATTGCCCAGGCCCTCAGAGCATTTATGTAACACAGACAAGGATTTTTAACTGTGTGATGGCATACTCTTTCGGACATCGCATGGGGTAGTATAAGGAAGAAGACAGATATGCTTATCAAACTGGGTCATACAGCTGTGCACTTTGGCAAAGCACCCAACAGACCTCTGCATACTTCCTAGTTGGTCTCTGAGGAGCTTGTATGGTATCCTATAGAATTAGCACACCCACGAGAACCAGCAACAATGAGGAAAACAGAACTGCATATCAGGCACAAAATCCCCCCTAACAGCACTCATGTCTGTGTCTTTTCTTACCCATGATTCTTGGAAGATATATATTTTTTTATCAAGGTCCCCAAGCACCCCATGTCTCCTGTTTTCTTTCCAGTCTCTCTAAAAACAGGCTTTATTGGACTGAAACCAAAGCAATGATTTCTAAAAGAGCTTTGGTAGCTTCTCCAATCCAGCTACAGGAAACAAAGACAAAAGTCCTGTAGTCAAACAAAGCTGGCTTCAGAGCTTCACAGTAACTTTCAAGCTGTGTTGCTTTGGATAAGTGTTGCCTCAGGATCTCCATTTTCTCTTCCATAAGATTGGAGCAGTAAGGACTCCTACACTGGCACTAGTTGGAGTAGTGACTACCACCACCTCTGAAAAGGACTTAACGTTCTCTCTGACTCAACTTCTTTTCTCCTGGGAAACGCAATCATCACGTGGTGGTGATCCAAGTAAGTACTGAGGGATCCGAATTCCATCCTGAGACTAGAAAGGTGTAGCAGACAAAGCAGAAGAACACTGAGGGAGAATGTGGGCTTCCCAGCCCCCGCCATGAACGCTCCCACCTCCCAAGCAAGCCCCCCCAATGTGCACTCCCACCTCCCAAGCAAGCAGCATCAGTCACATTCCTCATGATGAAAAAAACAAACACTTGTTGTTATTTATAAACATTAGGTGTAATTTGGGGAAAATTTTTATTTCAAAACAAAATTATATAGAGAATAGCTAAATGTTCCATGCTAGTTTAAAAGAAGAATCCCTTTGATCCACCCAGTCTGATCAACGAAGAGCTTGAATTGCCGTTCCTTTTTTTAGTTACATTGATTGATGTCAGGGGGCGGGGTCGGGGTGGATGCACAGGGTGGATGTGGAGGACACGGAAGAGTCCACTCTTTCCTACCACGTGGGCCCTAAGGATTGACCTCGAGTTGCCAGGCATAGCAGCAAGCTCCTTTCTTCAATGAGCCATCCCACCGGCCCTGGATTGCAATTTGTTCTGACAGGCTGAGCAGTATTTTTTCTATTCTGGGATCGCGCTTATTCTAAATAACAGAAAATGGTCTCTGTAATGATACATGCATATCTGAGTTTCAAACTATTATTTTCTCTGTCTTGAAAACCCTTGATGGTATTTACATTCTAAATTAAACTGAACACTGTATATTGATTTTAATATGTTAAGATGAAATTCAATTTCATGACTACTACTAACATCGCAGAGCATGTAGGATCAATGTGTTTGCTGATTTCCTGCTTACTGCCAATATCTCCCCAAGGGGTTGATACAAGACTTACAAGAATATTGTTTCTGAAGATGTATGCATAAATATGCCATCAAATACGGTACAGTGTAATGCACATTAGGCAGTAGGTGATTTGTTTTCTGCATTTTAATCAGCCTGGCATAATGCTGACATATCCTTTGGGGAGTTCTTTGCAGTCAGTGCACCTACTAGGGCTCTGTTCTTGTCCCCAGGAGCAGTGCTGACAGGAGAGGTATCTGTGACGGCTCCTAGAACCCAGTGTCTCCAAAAAAAGAAAGTGAATCTCAGCCACGTCAGAGTACAGCAGAGCAGGATATGACTGTGGTCATCACAGGAAGCCTAAGGACCAATTAGTGTGTGTGTGTACATGTATGTGTACGTGTGTGTACATGTGTGTATGTGTGTGTATGTGTGTGTATGTGTGTACATGTGTATATGTGTGTGTGCGTGTGTATGTGTGTATGTGTGTGTTTATGTGTGTGTACGTATGTGTGTACACATGTGTGTATGTGTGTATGTGTGTGTGCATGTGTGTATGTGTGTGCATGTGTGTACATACGTGCGTATGTGTGTACATGTGTGTATGTGTGTCTACATGTGTGTATGTGTGTGCATGTGTGTACATGTGTATTTATGTGTGTGAACATACCTGTGTGTACATGTGTGTTTGTGTGTGTACATGCATGTTTATCTACTACATAAGACTTCCCTCTGAGACTAGAAAGGGCTCCTAATACAGTTTGGATCTGGCTTTGAGCAGCACTTGGGTGAGGTTCATGACATTTTACATTTTATCCACAGTAAATTACTTTACCACGACTCAACGTCCCCATCTGAGAAATAAGAAGACAGCAAGTTTTGAGGGTTAAGTGAGACTGCACACATGATTCATGCAGTATTTGTAGTTAAGGAGGAGTTCAAAACTGGCAGCTGTCACTAGATAGAATGCACCACGCTCCGGGAATTTTGGTGGGATTCTCATTCTAGGCAAGACTCTGAATAGAAAAACGGGGGCAACGCAAACCTCGGTGCGAAGCACTTCCTGCTTTAGAGGGGCTTCCGTTCCAGTTGGGAAGACGGATCCACATAATTACAGTAGATAATAATGCATGGCGAGATGCCAGAGAGGAGCCATCATAACGAGCTGAGATCACAAGGAGAGTCAATTACTTCCTTCTGGAAAGATGATGGAGGGCCTCTTGAAAGGGACGCTATTGGTTTTTAAGTCTTGAAGAGTGAATGAAATTTTAATATGCGATGAAGTGAATGCGCAGAGGACTGAAGATGCAGAAGCGAGAGTGTGGGACAGGAGTGTCTAGGTGCTCCAGTCGTTGGAAAGAAAGAGCGCGTGGTAACCTAATGGTGAAAATAGTTTGGGAAATAGGCTAGAGGAAATCAATAGCGAGTAATGAGGGCTAGACTTAAGTCTTGCCCCTTATTTGTGATGAAGTGGGGAGCCCAGGTACTTAACTCTGCCAAGGAACAAAGTTTTCTGAGTGCTGCAGCTGGAAATAGAAGCTGACAGGTGGCACCCGGGCAGAGCATGCGTAGAACCGTCCTGCACGTTAACCCATTGAATCTCCACGAAACCCAGAG
>BDUI01003940.1:6711-17022 GCA_002335545.1 Apodemus speciosus
TATTAACCATTCCCTTTTTGATTGACTTTAAAGCCCTCTGTGCAGAAAGAAATGCATACATTGTAGTGTAAATATGTACAAAATCACATGGCTGCRATGCCACAGGGCGGGGTAGGCCAGGCTTACTACTGATATTAAGGTAAGTAGGTACATAAAACAAACTACCTTCTAAATATTTATATTTATGCCCATAGCTTGGTGCAGTGGATAACAGTTCATTCAGAGACTTCTAACTTCTTAAACTCCTGAGAAAAGCAATTGTTAGATGTTCTGCTCTAAACAGTTTATCTGCTTCAGCCTCTCTGAGGCTCAAGGAACATCACRAAATGTTGTACACAAAACAGATGATGAAGGCAGAAAGACTATAAGAGCTGGGAGATGAGGAGGAGCGCTATGACATGCTGTCTTCTGGGAATCATGTTGCTAGTGTAATCATAGGCATGTGGCAGTTATAGCGACTTGCACAAACAAGGTATGACAGTAGGAAGCAGAATAGTTGGGAAGAAGAAAATCAACGGGAGGATGAAGGAGACAACACAGGGTAAAGTTAAAGGGGTATTTGTTCATACTATATGGTATACATCTACTAAATTATCAAAAATAATATGTATGAAATATAGACCAAAAATGACATAAGAGAGGTACAGAGACTCAGAGACTAGCAGTTATTTCTCRTATCTACTGGACATTTTATAGACATTTTAACAAATATGTTATTTAAACATATGTCTATTCCAGCTCCAATGTTAAGTTTGTCTCTTATGTCCATTTTGCATGAGATTGTGTTTATTTTTAAGAAGGAGTGGTCATTTTCAGATAATTACATCTTTCTTTGTTCTCATTTGGAAAAAAAGAGAGAATTGAAGAGTGTCCATGATGCTGGATAAAGGCAATGTGAATGGTGAGCAAATAAAAGCCCATCTCTTCACAGGGAGTCATTTTCAGAGGCTCATCTGGCTTGGAGGCCATCACAGGCAATGTTAAAGTGATCACTTAGCCCTAGCCACTGGCACAAACTGCAGGGACCATTTTGGATGGCTTCTTTATTGTAAAACCATGTTTCCTTTATGACTTAGAACAGTAATTTATTGAGAAAATTCACTTTTTCCCCAATGACAAATGCTGTCCAATATTCCAGTTTATAGCACTTTCTGAGTAACTTTACCAAGTTTAGGTCTTTATTCGTCAAGATGAAACAATGGGTATACATCTAAGTATGTGTTTAATCTGGAAAAGAAGGAAAATCAAAATGGTTTTATTATGTCCCTGTGGAAAAGACTTTGTAATCAGCCCTAGCCTTTCAATGGAGATCTTTTCAATCATCTGGTAGGTAGAAAACCATAAGTGACATGCCTTTGAAATCATGAAGGGAAGCCAGGAAGTCAATATTAAATTCACAGAAAGAATATGATGAATTTGCACTATTGTCTGGTCTCATTATATTCTTTGTCACAAAAATGAGTTATCACAGGATTATAATGTCTAGTGTGTTCTTCTTTATAATACATTCTTATTCACATGACAAGAATTACGACAAGGGGAGAAAATGGACAAAATTAATTCACTCTCATGACAGAAAATACTACATCAAATTAACGTCTGACAGGCAAGTATTTTTGTGACGGCATTTATTGATGGCATCTGTCTGATCAGTCTACCTACATCAGTTCTTTATGTGCCTCATCAAGGATCCATCATGGCCAGAGCCCTGGGAAATACATCCTCTGAAGATAGTTCAGACTAAAAGGAGAGAAACAGGGGTCATTTTGTATGGGGTATCTGGCGAATATCCCTAAMTAAATCATACACTTGGGTTTTACAGCACTACTCCTGAAGAAATTTCAGTCTGCTCTTAACAAAAGCCTCTACCCCTGGATCTGGGAGAAATTTATTTGCAGATTTAATTTTTCTATTCTAAATGTGGAATAGGAATGTTCCCACAACAAATTACTTTGTGCCCTATATTGCTCCACTGATCACCTTTGAATCTAAGTTACAGGTAATATGGAACATCCTTACAATCATAGATACCTGCACGATAGTCAGCCATATTAAGTCACCTGACCGTGCAACACAATGCAGCCAATTTCATGAAAGAAGGCAAGATTGCTACAGTCCCTGACAGTGTGGATGAATGTCACATCTTAAGTCACTCAGAGATAGGTCAGCTAATACAAAGGATGTTGAGATTCAACATGTTCAAGGGGAAAAAAGATACATAGATATGTGATAAAGCAGAGACCAAGTTATTGATTTTGAAGCATTATTCCCTAAGAAAAGTTTACTCTGGAAACTGACCAATGCCCAGGGTTGAGAGGATAAGATTGGAAACTCAGATACTATGTAAGAAGGCTATCAAAGGAGTGTGTGTGTGTGTGTGTATGTGTGTTCATTTTGCCAAAATTTACCACCATAACCAATTTATTTTAAATAATCATCAAAGAAGATAGCATATGATAGGTTTTTTGTTTGTTTTCGTGAGCTCAGAAAAGTAAATGGAGAATATCTTCTTCTTGTAAAGAAAGAATAATTTGAGTTTATTTCTGTGGGTATTCAAGGTAACATCTCTAAGGAAGCATAGCATTTTCCGGAGTGTGCTCATATTAATTTCATTTGCATATGAATCTCTAAGTTGAATGATAAATGAAGAAAGACATTCACAGAGCTAATCAGATTCACAGTGATTTAGATAACCGCAGGTTCAGCAGAACACAAGCTTGTAGAGCAGGGCTGAAGACACCCTCCCAGTTCTCCTGAGGAAGTATAATTTAGCACGCTGTTACACTTTGATACCAGATTACACACCCACCTAATTTTTATCCAAGAACACAAGTAGCATTTAGCTCAAGTGCCACTTCTGCAGGAATGTGTAAAACAGGTATGACATATTTATACAAGCAGAAAATGTCAGCTTTTGTAAGTACATGCGTGGAAGTTAAAATCTTGGTTTCAACATTTATTCTAGTAGTGGTAAACACACAGTAAGCCATCTTCACCTCCAGGAAAATTCAAATCAATGGACATTTACTACTATATTTACCAGTGTCTTGTGTGTTACCACACTAATTACCTGACCTAAATTTAGAAAGAACTTTGGGGGCTGGTATGACTATTCTGAAGACTCTTGTCTGTGCTTAAATGAAAAACTATAATGAACCAGTCAAATCAAATTGAATTTAAGTGCTTTAGGAATTGCTTAATATTTTTAAATGGAAAAATAATATATCTTCTCAAGCACCTGGCATCATCATTGTAAACAATTAAACGTTGGAGACTGACTTATTACACAGGCATATGCTCTGTTAAAATAATTTAAGACTAACTTCCAAAGGAAAACAAAAACCAACCCTTTGTAAATATATGGCCCACTTTTCAAAATCATTGTCTTAGATTGTTATGAGAAATTTAGTAATGTTTCATCACGGAAAGTAGCAAAGTCTGCCACTGTCCTTATTTCAAATACAAGGAATGCAACAGAACCATGTTAGGCAATTCTACACTGAGAAAATTAATTCCAAGTCAAAGAATTAGATGAATTTAATGTTTTAGAAATCCCACAATCTCATAAGCCTGTCATAATGAAACTCTATGTCTAAGGGGAAGAAGAAGAAATGACTTAATTAAATCCTTGAACTTCAAATCTTTTACAAATGCACAAATGTTGACCTTCTCTAGCAAGCTTTTGCCTCTGTAAGTCTGTCTTGTTTAGCTAAAGAAATAAATAATGCAGGTTACCTTGATTAATCACTGTATCTCTAGACATATCTCTTTGGATAATTCCTTCAATAGCTGCAAACAGTCTGGACTAGGATGCAGTGACTTACAAATGTAAGAAAATCATTTTCATGTTGTCACTGTCTCTTACTTTACTTGTGATCCCTTGGTTTGGGCTTGGGATGTCCTCACCTTTGAAGTGTATACTTCAGCTCAAGCTCATCTGCTCACTCCCCCAATGCCCATGCACAGACTTGCAACTACCCTTTTAAAATGAGYGTGATTCCACTGCTAGGACAGAAGGAACATGTGACAAAAGCATAGCTGATTTCCATGCTAGTCACACCCCACCTCTTCATTCATTATGTATATCTCTGGAAAGCTCTAGAGTAGGAACCAAAATCCTTACAGAGCTTCACTTCTGGTAGCTATTAGGGTGTGTTTGGTTCGACCAGAACATTGAGAGCTCATTGTTTATTCACTCTGTCTTTCATGTGTAGGCGTGGGGAACAACATGGAAGATCCTTTAACTAATGTAACTTCCTAAACCTGTGACTCCTACACTCCTCAGATCTTAAATTCTTCAAAGTCCTTTCCTTAAAAGAAATCTCAATGAGATCAAGCCTTGTAATCCACCAGTCACAGCTTCATGAACACCTTTATTGGTTTCAGTGAACATTTGGAAGCCACTACAAACTACAGCATTTGGACCAGAAACATCCTGGCATTAATTTACACATTCATTTGCCATTCAATATAAGCTAATAGTTCTCAACCTTCCTAATGCTGTGAAAATTTAATACAGTTCCTTATGTTGTACTGAGTCCCAACCATAAAATTATTTTTGTTGCTTCTTCAAAACTCTAATTTTGCTACTGTTATGAATTATATTGTGAATACCTTTGATTTTCCTATACTCTTAGGTGACCCCTGTGAAAGGGTCATTCTATCCTCAAAGACTGATCTTGGAAAAACCCTCTGGTTCTTAGATTCTTCATCCAGAAAATGGGTAGTATAGTTAGATTACGTCATAAATGAACTGAAGAGAGGAACTGAGAGAAGGAGAAAGAAATATTCATAGCAATGCACTACTTTTATTATCTGTTTAAAAATTTGCTTAAAAATGGTGATGTGTTGATTACACCTATGAAACAATGTTGGGACTTCTTCATCTTTGGAAAGTGAGATATCCCTCAGGTATCACAGACCAACATTGTGATAAGTCCACAATCTGAAAGCAACCCAATAACCTGAGACCATAGTTGCTAACAGAAACTGGGACACCAACCAAAGTGCATGAAGTAGCTAGACATAGACCCCCTACATGGTAAAGGTGCACCCTGGTATTCATGTGGATCCCCTAACAAGGGAAGCCCATGGGGCCTCCCCTTTTCTGAGGAGAAGTGGAAAGGCAGTAGGGAAAAGGATTTGTAAGGGTAGGACTGAAAAAAGAGGAGGAAGAGGGGCTGTAATTAAATGCAAAGTGAATTTAAAAATACAATAAAAAAAGAAAAACAAAGAAAAAAAAACAAAAGTAGACAGAGAAGAATCAATTACATGGGCAGAGGAAAACTAGAATACCTGATGTTAAAACTCTCTAATGTGACAAATGCAACCAGAGAAAATCTCACAGGCTGGAAATTAAAATATTTCTGTCAGGAACACATTAAGGGATTTAATTTCTGACCTTGGGATGGAGAGTTATCCTTTTTTTTAATTAAATTTTTTATTAGGTATTTGCTTTATTTACATTTCAAATGGCATCCCCTTTCCGACTTACCCCTCTGAAAATCCCCCTATCCCATCCCTCCTCCCCCTGCTCAACCAACCCCTCCCCAATTTCCTGACTTGCATTTTGACTGGGGGATCAAGCCTTCACAGGACCAACGTCCTCTCCTATCATTGATATCTGAAATTGTCATCTTCTGTGACATATGTAGCTGGAGCCATGGGTCCCGTCGTATGTACTCTTGGTTGATGGTTTAGCCCCTGGGAGTTCTGGGGGTACTGGAATATTATTATTCCTCCCGCAGGGCTGCAAACCTATTCAGCTCCTTGGGTCCTTTCTCTGGCTGCTCCATTTGGTATCCTGTGTTCACTCTATTGGTTGGATGTGAGTCATGGGTATTTTGATCCAATTTACAATAAGGATCAATGTATCCACACTTCAGTCTTCTTCTTAAGCTTCATGTGGTATATGAGTTGCATCTTGGGTGGTCCAAGCTTTTGGGCTAATATCCGCTTATCAGTGAGTGCATACAATATGTGTTCTTTTGTGATTGGGTTACTTCACTCAGTATATTTTTTAGCTCCATCCATTTGCCTAAGAATTTCATGAATTCATTGTTTTTAATAGATGAGTGGTACTCCATTGTGTAAATGTACCACATTTCCTGCATCCATTCCTCTGTGGAGGGACATCTGGGTCCTTTCCAGCTTCTGGCTATTATAAATAAGACTGCTATGAACATAGTGGAGCATGTGCCCTTATTACATGTTGGAGCATCTTCTGGGTATATGCCCAGGAGTGGTATAGCTGGGTCCTCAGGTAGTGCTATGTTTAATTTTCTAAGGAACCTCCAAACTGATTTCCGGAGTTGTTTCAGCAGCTTGCAATCCCACCAGCAACGGAGAAGTGTTCCTCTTTCTTCACAACCTCTCCAGCATTGGTTGTCTCCTGAGTTTTTGATCCTGGACATTCTGACTTGTGTGAGGTGGAGTCTCAGGGTTGTTTTGATTTGCCTTTCCCTGATGATTAAGGATGTTGAACATTTCTTTAGGTGATTCTCAGACATTCAGTGTTCCTCAGTTGAGAATTCTTTGTTTAGCTCTGTACCTCATTTTAATAGGGTTATTTGGTTCTCTGAAGTCTAACTTCTTGAGTTCCTTGTACATATTGGATATTAGCCCTCTATGGGATGTAGGATTGGTAAAGATCTTTTCCTAATCTTTTGGTTGCTGTTTTGTCCTATTGACAGTATCCTTTGCCTTACAGAAGCTTTGCAATTTTATGAGGTCCCTTTTGTCAATTCATTTTTTTGTTATTATTTTCTTTTTAAATTTTATTTATTAAATATAATCTTCATTTACATTTTCAATAGTAAAACCTTTCCCAATTTTCCCCCTCCCCAAAGATCCCCAACCCCTCCTCCCACCTCCTGCCTCCATGTATATGCCCCTCCATCCGACCCACTCCGACTTCCCCACCTCTTGATCTTAGAGCATAATTTCCTGACTTGCATTCTTCTATTCTGGGGAATCGAGCCTTCACAGGACCAATGTCCTCTCCTATCATTGATGTCTGAAATGGTCATCTTATGTGACATATTTCTCAGGAAATTTTCCCCTGTGCCCATGTACTCCAGGTTCTTCCCCACTTTCTTTTCTATTAGATTCAGTATATCTGGTTTTATGAAGAAGTTCTTTATCCACTTGGACTTGAGCTTTGTACAGGTAGATAAGAATGGATCAATTTACATCCTTCTACATGTTGACTGCCAGTTGGCTCAGCACCATCTGTTAAAAATGCTGTCTTTTTTCCACTGGATGGTTTTACCTCCTTTGTCAAAGATCAAGTAGCCATAGGTATGTGGGTTCATTTCTGGGTCTTCAATTTTATTCCATTGATTTTCCTGCCTGTCCCTTTACCAATACCATACAGTTTTTATTACTATTGCTCTATAGTAGTGCTTGAGGTCAGAGATGGTGATTCTGACAGATAGATGCTGGGAATTAAAATATTTCTATTAGGAACACACTAAGGGATTTAATGCCTGACCTTGGGATGGGGAGTCATCTTGAACCCAGATTCATATCACATATTAGGCATGATGACACACACCTGTAATCCTAATGCTGGGAAGGCAGAGACAACAGGATCCCTGGAGCTTACTTGCAAGTAAATCTTGTAGAATCTGTGAGCTCTGGGTAAAATGAATACTCTATCTCAAAATGTAAGATATAGGGTTGGGGAGCTGGCTCAAAGGTTAAAATATTTGGTGTGTAAGATATAAGTTCTGATTCCTAGAACCCAAGTTAAAGTGACGTGACAGTGGGAACTTAGCTGTAATTCTGCCTTAGAACACAAAGATTTCCAAGCAACTGGCTAGCAGCAGTAGACATGCTCCGCTCTGAGTTTGATTAAGAAACCTTGCCTCAAATAGTATGGTGAAATAGGAATAAAGGAAGATTGCTGATACGAACCTCAGTCCTCCACATGTATATAAACACATGTGCACATGCACCTCCTATACACATGAATACATTCTCCACAAGCACAAAATATGAGCAGAACTATTGCAAAAAGCATCTGATATCCCTCTGGCCCTCATATTTACATATATGAATCTGAAACTGTATGCACATATGGGGGAACACTTGCATATGTGCACAACATACACACAAATCAAAATAATGGAGCCTGAATTTGATTTACATTTGATTGTATRGGAAATTACTATTATTTACAATATTTATACTATCTGCATTCATGAAGGATTCATTATGAAATTTAACTATGTAAGACCTATTTACATAAAATTTATTTATATATGTTTCTAGGAATATATTTGAAGAGTCTCAGAGCTAAAGAAAAAGTAAAACTAAAAAATATTTGAGGACATTTAGTTTCATTCTTTCATTTCCAAGCTAAAGAAAGTGAGAAATGCGATAGTCACATTGTAACACCCTAAGTGTGAATAATAACTCAAGATTCTTGATTGCTAGATGGCAGAATTCATGATTATTTTTCACCTTTATGTCAGTGATTCTCAACACTAGCTTCACATTAGTATCAACTGGGGAGTGTTTTTGAAATAACTATGCACCCATGTCACTCTACAGATTCTGATAATATCGCTGTGCAGAGGGCCTTGTCATTTACATTTGTTTTTGAACTGCTCATGTGAATCTCTTGCCACAGTGGAGATCCTCCTGTCTCTTTCTGTGTGTAGAAGAGTTATTTTCATTAACTCTGCAGCTCTGGATATAGGAGTCAGGGAGCCAATATTCTATGATATTTACCCCATTGACCCTACAAGTGTGGCTTCTATTTAACTTGCTCTCAGATATGCTTTCAATTAGCTCCAGGAAACTGCCAGTCACTGAAATTATTTTGTTGTTGCTTCTCCTCTAGTCATAGAACAGTAAGGTAATATAATAGAATCTCTCTCTCTCTTTCTCTCCCACCCAATTGTGTGTGTGTATGTGTGTGGATGTGTGTGCACGTGCACATGTACATTTTTATGATTACGATTATGTAGTTTTATTATTCTTTTCTTTTTGGGTGATGTATTTTGTTTTCTGGATTTTGAGGACGTGTTCTTGTTTGGGTTTTTGAGTTGTTTTAGAGAAAGAACACAAATATGTGTGGACAGGAATGAGGAGAGGACCTTGACAGACTTGGGGAGGAGGAAAATATAATCAGATATGTTTAAATTTAAAAACTGTTTTAGATAATAAAAGTAAATGGGTGAAACAGATATCATTAAACACAAACCGATATTCCTTTTAAATTTAGTATATTAGTGCCTTATTAGTCTGTACATTGCCCAATGAGCAACATGAAATTCAGATGCTTTACTACCTAAAGAGAGAACTACTTCTGCTCTGATTGCTTAACGTACACCCCATGATAGATTTAAGATTTCAAACACAGAAAACTCATAGTTTTTTATTTGCTAAATCTACCTTGAAAATAGGAGACATTGCAAAAATTTTCCAGTTGTCTCTTGTGAAAGCATCTCTGTTTTCTCTCTTCATAATTTTCTCAGCTTTATCTTATTCACTTTATCTTGTCTCTCAAAACGCTGCTTTAGCTGAGATTTGGGAAATARAAACAAACCACAACAACAACAAAAAGTATGTACACAGCTGTAGAGTTAAGAATAAAATCAGCTGATTGGCAAACAAAACTAGAATTTTGTACAGGACACACAGAAGCAAACAGTAGCGATGTAATCAGTTGTTACAATACAGAGACATCCTATACCATGAGACTAACTTCTTATCTAATTCTGTCTTCTCAGGCTGAACATTCTCTTGGTTATGCTCTGAGGCACCAGGTTGGCTGGTATAGTCGTTCATGATCTGTACTGGCAACTAGCTGACACTTTTAAATGTCGCATATAGTCTGTAGTTTCTATTATCTATTTCTAAAACAGTCTGTTTTCTTAACATCTAGCTTTTTTTTTTTTTACAGTATAAGATTTTTTATTTTTTTTAATTGGATATATTCTTAATTTACATTTCAACTTCCTTTTCCTGGATCCCCGGCCCCCAAATGTCCCACATGTCCTTTCCCCCCAAACCCCCGTTCCCCCATTCACCCCTTCCCATTTCCCTGTTCTGGTATTCCCCTACACTAATGTACCAGGCCTTTCCAGAACCAGGGTCCACTCTTTCCTTCTTGTTGGACACCAGTTGGTATGTGGATTGTGATTTTGATGTTCCAAGATTCTAGGCTAATATCCACTTATCAGTGAGTGCATACCATGGGTATTCTTTGGAGACTGGGTTACTTCACTTAGTATGATGCTCTCCAGCTCCATCCATTTCTCTAAGAATTTCATAAATTCATTGATCTAATGGCTGAATAGT
>BDUI01003940.1:33089-44822 GCA_002335545.1 Apodemus speciosus
AGTGCCACTGCCTGACATCTTGCCTACTAAGGTAGCAAGAAGAGCAGAGGCCAACAACAAGCTATTCAAGAACTTAAAGCAGAAAGCTGGGCCTGGTTGTGGCCAAAATGTGGGGAAAATAAAGTTGTCTCGTAGTACTAATGGAAGTATAATTTGATAGAGACACTTTGAAATGTAYTTTGACAATTTGTTAAAAGGTTAAACATACTCTATTTCAGTTCATATGTAGACTGGTTCTTCTATGTTTAGAAGGTCTTATTTCCCTGGTGTCCTCCATCCTATCTAGCACTCAGAATCTGTTTTCACTACTCCAGGGGTCCATGAGCTGAGAAGGAAGAAAATCCATGGAGACATCTCATTTTGAACAGTGTTTCTCTCTCTCTCTCTCTCTCTCTCTCTCTCTCTCTCTCTCTCTTCACTTTGCCCATCTGTGTGTCTCTATTTATTCCCATCAACTGATAGAAAAATCTCTGATGACTAAGACAGATTTATGAGTATAGTAGGTCATTGTGAGAAGTCATTTTATGGCTTCATCCCTTTATCAGAACAATTGTATTTGTTTTGTACCCTAGGTCCTTGGCCTACCTAGTTTTAGGTTCTTGATCATCCAAGCAGGGTCAAGAATAAGCTCTATCTCATGTAGTGTGTCTTAYGTCCAATCAGATATTGCTTCATTAATTATTCAAACTCTGTGCTTCTATTTTAACGAGTGCATCATACATGTAGGTCACCATCATAGTTCAAAGGTTTTGTAGCTGAGTTGATATGTACGTTTCTCCTTTAGTAAAGTACAGAGTGCCTTCCAATACCATTAATAATAATCAGCATAATATTCTAGGTAGGTGGGCAATAGATCAACATCCCTGGGTTCAATGTATATTGTAGGTATTATTTTCAGCAATAAAAGCTAGCATCAGTTTGTGAAGAACAACCAATAGCTTGGGTTGTTTGGTGTTGGCAACATGCACAGGACTCGTAAAGGTCAGGACTGATGGGGGTCCCAGTGCTGAGAATGGAAGTAGACACAAGCCTACATCTTTAATTTAAATGCTTCTTCCAACTAAAAATCTCTCCCAAATGAAAAATTAGTTTTCTGCAACTGAGTTTCATTGGGATATAAACCCCACACTCAGCAATAGGAGGCAAACACAAAATGAACTCAACGACAATTTTAGAGTGGATTTTTCTTCTTTTTGTCTCATAATGCTTTTTCTGAGCATTTTTCTCCTTTACTCTACACATCTTTTGCTTATGTATGATGGTTTCCAATTTTGTTTGTTTTTTTAAGAGGATTCTGTGTTTGTCAGTCTATGTGTGCTTCTGAGTCTACATGCATTTCATGCGTGTGTGTGTGTGTGTGTGTGTGTGTGTGTGTTTATCTTTGGCTATTTGTCTGTCCATTTGCTTGGTTTTATTGTATGTTCTTTCTTCAATGTTTGTTTTCACTTGATGAAATGCATAATTTATTAATAACAAAATAACTCAGCAGATGTTAACGTAAGATGTGTTAATCTGGATTTTGGCTAAGATGCTTGATGTTGTAACTGATAGACCCTACTCTTACAAAACTGCAACACAGCAAAATATCTTTCCCTTACAGTTCAAAGTGAGTCAGTCACATGGCTTCCCTTTAAATTCTGAGTAAGAGCCATAGACTTTGTCAATTTAATTGGCAAAAGTATTATATTGTTTTCCTGGAGAAGAGAAGGACAATATAAGGGAATGTACTTGAATGGGAATAGTTGACTATAGATGTCTGTTTTCTAATGAGTAAAAATGTCTGTGATTTGTATTGGGTGGAAAGTTGGAGAGAATTCAGGAAGAACTTGTGAATGATTCCTATAAGCAGAATATATTGTATGAAAATATTCTGTAAATAAAGAATATATCCAATAAAAAAGGCCATGAAACATATCATTACTGGGGGTGGGGGTAGTTCCATTCATATTTCAAATACCAGAAAGTTGAAACCAAAATGTCTATAAAGTGTACACAAATAATTTTAGTAAGGAAAATGCAAACAACCCATATGTTCATCATGTGATAAACAGGTGAACAAAATGTCTGGATAACAAAATGGTCCTCATACAAGCAAGGAAATGAGGGATGTACATAAGGTGTGCTATAGGTGACACTTGAAATTATTACATGATGGAAATGACAGAAAATAACATATACTGTATGATATCATTCATATGAGGAGAAGACAGATAGGTGAGTGTATTGCCAGTAGTCAGAGACTCCAGGTTACTAGGAGCTGGGAGTGTTTGTTGATGGATACAGGTTTTTATTGGGAGATGGGGATCTAGAATGCAATAGTGGAATAAACATACAATACTTCACTGATCAAAAGTCACTGATTTATATACTAAAAACTGATGAAATTTTGTACCACATGTACCAGGTGTACCATAACACAAGTAACAAAAAATAACAAGTTAGTATGTATGACAAAACTTGACTATACAAAGATTGACAATGATGACTAGTGGCAGATATATGAAGTCATTATAAACTACCAATCTACTGATCTATGTCAAGCTCCTAAGGCCACAGGCATACATTTTCCTTCAACACAGGTGAAATTCTTGTTGTATGGCACTTTCTCATCACGTCCTACACATCCTAACATTTCTATAGGATTAATTGAAATTTTGAAGTGCATCTGCCACATACAATTGTCTGAAATGTTGATCTATTCTATATTCATCTATAGGAAGATATTGTTAAACCATTATTGATTGGGCCACAATGAATTAACATATAAGTTCAATACAATTACAGTTCAAATCATTTTTGCTTTTTTAGACAGAAATTCATTATGTAGCCCCAATAGACCTGGAACTTTCTATGTATAACAAAATGGCCTCAATCTTACTGTCGCTGTCTCCCAAATGCTTGGATGAAAGATGTGTATCATTAAGCCTGGCTATAATCCAAATCTTGGTAAAAAGTCTCCACTGAACTTCATAAACTAATGTATTAACTACTTTTGTCACCACTGTCACCAAAGAGCAAACAAGAAACAATTTAAAGAAAACCTCTGTGTCACTGTTTAAAGGGATTCAGTTGTTGATGGTAGGAAAGGCTTTACAGTAGAATTATCATTTGGTTTGTTCATATCACATTGGCAGATCAAGAGGCAGAGAAAACTAGAAGGACATTGGCCTCTGACCTAATTCTTCTGGCTAAGCCCCACTCCCTAAATTTTATAACTTTCTTCAACAGTACCACCAGGCTGTTCCTAAGCAGTCAAATGCCTAAGCCTGTGGGAGACAGTTTCCAACTAAACCATAGAAGTTAATTTAAATTTTATTTGGATGAAGAAAATCTAGTTTACCTAAGAGAGCAAATGAAGGTCTCTAAGGTACCAGACATCAAGAGGTATATGACCAAACTTCTATAAGGTAAAATAGAAAAAATTAAAGAACGTGAGAGAGGGAGTATGTGTGTACATTACTATTGGACATTTGAGAACATGCAAGTGACTGCCACAAGCCTTGGTGACTGAAAAGTAGAACATTAGAATTCTATATCACATGAATTTTTAATGTCAAGTGAATCAGTGATACACATACAAAAAAGAACCCTTAAAACTCAAGATACAAAAAACAGGAAGTAACCCTATATCAAGAAAAAAATAGAACTCATTGGGAAAACCAATTACTTACTATCCTCATAGTATAACTAATTTCTACATAGTATGTAAAAACAAAAAGTAAAAGCCAGCTCAATCCCAAGTTATTAAGTCTGAAGATCAGCTTTGATCTTTATCATTCCCATCTTCCAAAAGGTCAGGGACCATCAGAACAGAAGATGAAAGAGAGACCTGGAGAAAAAGGAGAGAGTAGAGTGGAACTCTAACTTCTGAGCATGACATAGCTGCTAGATGCTGGTACTCACAGCATCTGTGAACACCTGCCTAAGACCTGGGAAATATTAACAAAGGGTAAAGCATACATGAGACTCCATGTTCTCTGAGGACATATATGTACTTAATTAATGGCCTTTGGTGAGGGAGATGTTCTTCTGTGGTATAATCACCAGTAAGGGGTGCATGCTCCAATCAACAAACTTTGACCCATGTTCCTGAAAGTACACTAATGCAACTGGATGGGTCATCTTCGACAATTATGAGAGAATGTTAAGGGGACTAGGTGGTAGAAGTAAATGATCTGACAGTAATAAGAATGGGAATAGGAGAGGGCAACCAAGGTAATTAACCATATCTATTCATATCTATGTATCTAGCAATGCATATCTATGAAAACACCTCACAATAAAACCCACTGTGCATAATTATTGTATACTACTGTAAAACAAAGACAACAGGGCAGCTCTTAGAATATTCAAAGAATTTACACAAATCAAAAATAAAAAGTAAGCAATCCAATTAAAAATATGTGAGCTCAAAAACAATTCTCTCAAGACACTTTAGTAGCAGGAGTTTACAAAGGTGCTGACCTCATTGTTATGAAAAGCTGTGTAAATTTTTCAATTCATAAGGGAATGAAACATTTCTCTTGTATTGATTAGACGAATTTTACAAGTATAATAACTCCAAAATTTACACAGATGTTGAGCCATGAGAACTTTCAAATAAACATAAATTCCTCTAGCTATTTCAAAGAAGATTTTACCACATCTCTACACAATTGAAATTAAGTATCTCCTTAACCCAGTGACTCATTAATATAAATATAACATGTAATATTCTTGTTTGTGCTTATGGAACATGTATTTTGAGAACTAATTATACCTTATCCCTAAGAAAAGAACTGAAAACATCATATCAACCAAAGGCAAGTAAATAAACAAAGAATGTAATCCAATCAGTAGATAGACTGAAGCTAGAGATAAACTGTTCAATATGGCAGGTACTGGCCATATTTATCATTACACACTTGTAGTAAGGGGCACTGGGAATCAAAACTTTTCTTAGATTTCCATATTGGAAAAAGAGGCATGTAATGAATATCATTGTAATTAAAGCTCTTTCATGGATTCTCCAAATATATTCCAGCTGCTTTGCTATTTAATTTATTTTTACTGTATTTTTTTTACTATTTTCAAATTTTTATAGAATATGTTTTGGTCATATAAGTTCCTCTTCCACAAGTCCCCTCATGTCCTCCCTGCCTTTCTACTCCACTCTGTTACTAGCTACCTAGCTTTTATGGAAATTCTAAATGGAACACACTCATTTAGAACTGAAATGCCAACATAGACATATGAGGGACAGCATGCAATGTTTTGTTTCTGCATCTGGGTTACCTCACTGAAGATGACTGTTTCTAGCCATATCCATTTACCAGAAGATTTTGTACATTCATTTAAAATTTTTTAGAATTTAATTAAAATGAAAAATAAAACATACCTAAACCCATGAGACACAATGACAGTGTTTCTAAGTGGAAATTCATAGCACTAACTTCCTTCATCAAAAACTGAAATGATTTCATAATGTTAATATAATGACACTTTTAGAATCTTTAGCAAAACAAAAGGAAATTGCACCTAAAATGAGTAGATGACAAGAAATAATGAAACTCAGGACTGATGTCAATGAAACTGACACTTCATTTCTATCCTCAGTGTCCTAGATCACAGTGATACATGTGTTCAAAACTCATAGCAAAATTGGTGCATTTTTTCTCATTTCTCACTTTTATTTTTAAAATTGTGTTTCCCGTAGCAAAAATAAATGTAGAGGACAATTTTTGAGATATTTAATCTTCACATCTAAAATTTACACTGAATACATGATATCTACATTTTCTGCATGGTAAATGACAAAGCTATTATCAGATTGGATTCTAAAGTGTAACTTAAGTTAGTATTCATTAATTAGTAATAGCCATAGGGTGCATTTTAGTAACTATATTATTTTAAATTTATGTCTGTATGTATTCAAAGGCTAGCTAAGAAGATAACACCTGCAAAAACAGAGCATTTATTTCACTAGAAATGTGTGGACAAAAGGGAACTAGGAAGTTAGATACCCAACATGTATAATAAATGCTCAGTTGCTGATGTATCCTTGGCAAGCAACTGGTCCAGCTGTGTCCTCTGAGTCTTGCTGACATGGAAGAGTGTGCCAGAGTCAACACTGGATGTGGTACCAATCTCCACAGTAACATTCTCCATAACACTCTGTGTTTCTGAGACATGTTTCAGACCCCATCCTCACAGCCCTCAAAGAAGGGGACATATCCACCTTTGATGAGCACAAAGTGAGAAGTCACCAGCAGGTGCTTCTGTTTCACTGAACCTCATAAAACAGAAAATAAATGGAAAGCTATGGCCCTAAATACTTTGTGATGTTTGTCTACAATCTAGGAAAATCAGTCCTTAATTATACATTAACTTTTCATTCTGATCAGTGAAGAGAAAATACATGTTATTTTGCTTATGATGACATCTATTTTCAATGACAAGAACATAAAAAAGTTGGCCATTGGATGTGATTACATCTAGGAGTAGTCATGAAATCATTTTTATCTTGTAGATAAGTGAAACTTGCACAGACAAAGGCTGAAAGAATAAAATAAAGAATAATAGTCAAGACAATGAAAACTCAATCCAGTGTAAAACACAGGGACAGACACAGTAGTTCCCAGCAGAACCAGATCACACACATTAGAATTTTGTGCCATGCAGTTGATGCTGCAATAACTCAAGTGTGCTGCTACAGCTTTGCTTCAGCCAAACACTGGCATGAATGAGTGGGGCTATGAACTGTAGTTATAAAATAAGCATTGGACCAGATCTGGCCCATTAGCTACACTGTAGACACTTCTCTCTATCACATTCAGTGACTTTGAAGTTGGCAACAGTTCTCAAGATTATATTCATTTTTAAAGGAGCTAGCACAATTTTAAATAATTACTGTTATTTATCTTATGTTTCATCAAAAATTAGTATTTTCTTTTTAGCAAATAATCACCTAATGGAATATGACACAGAAAAATAAACAATTGAGTTACGTTTATTATTTTTATATGTCATCCTAGATCATTTTTCTGTCTTTAGAAGAAGTTTAAAATAAATATGAACACCTACAAAGCAGTGTGATAACATTGACCAGAAGGTGAATTGGTAGCAATTTTCCGAATGGGCTGCAGAATCCATATCTATTATGTAATAGGCAGATTGATCATTACAACAACTCAGCCTGCTGWAGCGATCAGATTTCTCATGCCAGGCTGTGTTTGTTATGCCACAAAGAAGCCAGCCTGTTCCTGAGTCCCTTTGTGAATGTCAAAGGCAAATCTATTTTCTTCTCTATTCAGAAAGGCAGCACACTCTTGAACAAACAGCTGCTGATGGCTTCAGGAGCTTTTGAGCTGAAAATCAAGGTAGATGAATATTTCATCTCAATCAACACACAAAACAAAATTATCTCTTCATTGTGGATTCTCTACACTGTTCTTTCAAAGCCCAAGACTCCTCACTGAAGCCAAACAATAGAGAAACATATTGAACCAGGTACTTTCTGTCATTTCTGTGTTGTGACTTGTATCCTGAGAGTATAATTTATGTTGAAAATATTAAATAAGTTTCATTTTCAGCCAACAAAGCTGTGCTTACAATGAGAAGAACTATGACATGGTAGAAAATTTGTTTTTCCTTTTACTCTCCTGAGAGCTCTGTGTCCTTGCAATGTCTTACATGAAGCAAATATTATTCTACAGAATCAAAGGAGTATAGGGGCATACAAATTGAGTGGTATCTATTGGACACAGATTTCCTGAAAGGAAGAAATATAAGCATCTGTCAGTAATCACCCATGTGAGATGATGGTGCTTTCTACACAGTGAGCCAGGACAGCTTATAAAGAATCTTAGTAACACGGCACACTGCTTTGAAGAAGGAGTGTGTCAATGTACTTCTAAGAAGCAATATGTTAGCCACTTTGGGAGAGATTTTCACAGATTCCACTGTGACTAAACAGTATACTATGTAAAGTGCCAGAAAGATATTTCTATGTCATTTCCACATAACCAGGAAGCTGGGCTTCTGGAAGAAATCCTTAGCCTTGATAGAATTCGAGTTTTTGTATTTATTTCCTGATCTTAGAGGGATGACGTAGAAATTAAACACACTTAATGCTCTTGAAACCATGTTCAGTTTCTAACATTCATGTGCTGGCTCACAGCACCCTGGAATTCCAGTTCCAGTGGATTCAGTACCCTCTTATGACAGTCATGGGCCCCAAACAAATGCATTATGCACACAAAATACAAATTAATAAATGTCATTTAAAAAAGAGTTCCTACATATATAGTTCTGTCAGAAAAATAGCAGTTAATGAGTGAAAAGCTTTTCCAGCAGACACATGAGAAGAGGGGACATACTTACAATAAAGAGACACCAGAAAAAGCAGTGAGTTGACATGTTTCAGATGGTTCCATACATATCTGCAATGAATACAAACAGTCCCAAAGATTCCAGCTGGCCCTCACTTGGCAAACATTAGAGATTGTCACTGTTCTTGAGTGAAGCTTCCCAGATTACTAAGGAGTCACCGACCAATCTGGTTCTACAGAACATTCATGACCATTGATGATTTCATCTCATTAGTTAAACTTCAGGTTTATATACACTGTAATTAATTCTTATATATACACATAAAGAGTACACATGCCAGCTGGTCATATGGATCTTAGTTAAACACTCCACCAAACATCTGTTTAAACCACAGAGCTACAGACATTTTCTTTCTTTTAATAGATGCAGTGAAGTAGTATGTGTCAGGTAAGAAAAATCTGAAGAAAACTTCACTATTTGAACAATGAGTAAAATTTATTGCTTAGAAGGTAATCTTAAACCCATGAAATAGGTGACTCCTATCTCTAAATCAGTTATGTTTCTTACTGATGCTAGAAAATGCCAGAAAAAATAACTTAAGATGAGCAGGATTTATTTGGGCACAGTGCCTGTTAGTTACTTTTTCATTGCTGTGACAAAATACCCTAACCAAAGCAACTTGAGGACAATGTCTTGCTTTTGGTGAGTGTCTCAGAGGAATGGAGACCATCATGGTGAGGCAGGCATGACAACAGTCAAGGAAAGTATGGAAGAAGGACTAAGAAGCTTGATATGTCCTGTTGCATTCAAACACAGGAAACAGAAAGAGGATAGATGGAGAGAGTACTAGGAGAGACAACTGGGTTGAGGGGACATCTATGGGATGAGCTAGAAACCTAGAGTAATGGAAACTCCCAGGAATCTATGAGACTGACTAAGACTCCTAGCCATGGGGGCTATAGAGCCTGAACTGGTCATCTCCTGTAACCAGGCAAGCCCTCCAATGAGGAGATTGGGACCCCAACCCAACAACAAAACCTGTGACCTATAATTTGCCCTGCTTATGAGATAAGCCAGGAAATTATTTGTTCTTGAGAAACTAATTAGTAGTAAAGTATTCTGCATTGAATTTCATACTGGACATCAGTCTTCCTGGGAATGTATCCATTAAAAGAAGCCTCATCGAGTCACTCACATATCAACAGGTCTCAGCTGGACCTAGATAGCAAATAATACATATTTCTGCTTTCTCCTGAAGCATGGATGCCCTTTGCCCCTAAATGAACATAAAAATGTTCAGAGGTTTTGAACTCCYATTCACTATGGAGCAAGGGGGAAGTTCTATATTAATAGATGAAAACCCTAGCTTATATATCCACCCAGAAGCCTTCTTACCACTTCAAAGAGATAATCTATAAGGGAGCCTTCTGGCAGTCCAATATTTTTCCCAAATTGGATTTCTCTAATCCCTGAACTGTGACTAGAAAAGACTTCAGCCTGGAAAATGGATTTCTCATCTGTACTTCCTGCGGACTTGCCATGGCCACAGAGTAAAAGGAGAAATCATTCTTTTTTGTCTGTCACTCTGACAAAATACATTCACAGGACATTTTATACCCCAGAATATAAGGGAGAAATAGTCTTGCCATTAGTTACTTATCATGGTTAAGCTTGTGTTCACCAAGGGTTTTAATGGACTGTGGAACCTGGTACCACTAGACAAGTATTGTGTTCATTGTGAATTCTTCTAGTTTTGCTCAGTAAATATTAAACTGCTTAGCCATAGATTCTTCAAAAGCTTGAGGAAGGGGAAGCAAAAATAAATATAGTCTCAGCATGACTCTGTGTGGTTACACAAAGAGAAATGAAGCATGGGTCCAGTTCCCGGAGCTCAGTAACCTCGAAGATAGCTTCTGTGTGCTTCCATGTCAGGAGGTTAAGGTTTGTGCTATGGTATGTTAGCAGGCATGTGCTTAACTCCTCATGAGGACAATACTGTTGAAGCACATTGATCTCAGTGACATCCCTCAAACCCACATAAATGTGGAAGGAGAAATCTGAGTCAAAAACATTATCCTCAAACTTCCACATGCACACCATGGYGCAGCTGTGTCCCTGACCCTGCCAATGCACACTCATGTACATACACATACACACAAATAACAAGATATTATTAATCTAGGTAAGCTTATACTGTATTTAATGAAATGACTGCAATTCAGTCTTAATATTGGAACCAGTAGCTTGTATGTTATGATAAATTTTTATGTAACATTAAGAGATAAAATCCATTGCCTGTCCACCTATGCTCTCCTCCTTCAGTGGGGTTGTTAGGCTGAGAAGGTTCAGTGGGTCAAAGCACTTGTTAYACAAGCTCCTGAAATCTGAGGAAATGTAAAATAAGGGACCTCCACAAATGTGCCATGGCATATGCTCAAGCAAACACATCATGTACACACAATAATAAAAAATGATAATAATAGTAGTAATTTTAATTAACATCTCTACAAAGGAAATGGAAGCTTTTTCTTTTAGCAATTCTTGATTAAAAAAAAGATTTCTTTTTACTCTAATCACCTCTTGTATTTTTGTCTAGTTCTTCCCTAGTTTTTATCTATAGACATTCCAACAACAGACAATTCCCTTAGTAACATGGGCACAGAGTATTCTGAATTATTAATTAATATATAGTTATATCTTATCTTCTTCACCTATACCTCAGACTCAGAAATTTTTATTAGCTATTTTTAAGTTTTAGCCTGAGATTTTCTTCCTGTCAAAAAATTAATAAATCAGGAGTTTATTAATTCCACATTATTACTAAATTTCAGGGTATGGTGAATTTTAAAAGGTTGTTTCTAATTGACCTAGTCAACATAGTTCTGGGTATAAGGCAAATAATAAAACTTTGTTTTTGTAATAAATTTGTAAGGTGCTTATATCTATGACCTATTGAGAATAGATTTTTATGAAGTGTACTGTACCCAGTAGAATAAATTGATCTTCCATAAATAATGTGATTGCTTGTTTCTCACACTTAAAACCTGTTCACGTTAGGTTTTTCTATGTATAATTGTCCCATTGTTCTTATAAAATAAAGACATGTAGCAAAAGCTGGCYTTTGATTCATCATACAGCTCTGGCCGTGTAGGGGTGCTCACTGGCTCACTCTCGTSGCTTGTTCAGYCTGCTTTCTTATATAACCCAGGACTACCAACCCAGTAATGGTACCACCCACCATGGGCTGGACTCTCCTCCATCARTCACTAGTTTTTAAAAATGCCTTAAAGCTGGATGTTATAAAATTATTTTCCAAAGTAAGATTCCCTCCTTTCTAAACTGTTGACTTAAAACTAGAGGAGACCCAGAAATTCACAACACATGGTTTATATGGTGCTGGTTTATATGGAGATCAAACCAATG
>BDUI01003940.1:48073-60915 GCA_002335545.1 Apodemus speciosus
TTTTTWAAAAAAAATATTGTAGTAGTCATTTAATTCTCCTTTCTCCTATTGTAAGGGTCCATGGACTCAAACTGAATCAAACATAGACACCTTGAGAATTTGTCAAGTAAATCTGAAAGTCTACTTGGACCTAAAGGACACAATTTCCCAGTTTAAAAACTCAACAGAGAAATAAAGAATAAGGCACTATGGAAGCCTAAATTGGAGATGTGGAAGATTAAGTGTGAAAAACATAGCATTATCCTGAAGTCTAGAGGAAAATAAAGAGATGAACACCATCAAGGGAAACTAAGATAGGAGTGTTAAAGATGGATTCAAAAGACTTAATGGAAGAACATTATTAGCTCCAGAGGACGAATTAGACCAGATGGAAAAGAAACAACCAAACAAACAAATATGAAGGAAAACTTCCTATTGGTAGATAGAAACCTTAGTCTGCAAATTCATACTCTCACTGAGGGCTAGATTAATGAAAATTTTAAACATCTGAGATGCCCTGCAATCCTTTGGAACCTGTTCTATTTGAAAAGGAAATGTTTCAAACTCTTAGTGAGAGATTAATTTAGCTAAAATTGAAGCTAAAGCCAGACTATTATTAGAAATCTAACTTTCAGTGTGGAGTAACTATAAAGCCACATATATGTGCACATGCACACACAAACACACATGCATGAAAGCTCATGTATGCATACACACAAATTTTAAAGAACTCAATTCCCAAACTGAGGTTCCATCTTGTCAGGTAAAYTTAGGTTTTGCCAAATTGACAATGAAATCTAATTAGCATGGCCTCAGTTTTAAAATATTAATCCAGTGGTATGGCTCATCACAATCTAGATCATACTCCTTCTGAGGCCTTGGTATTTTGTAACAGGATTATAGGTCAATGGTGGACCTCTCCAAACCCAACCTCCCCATCACACACACACACACACACACACACACACACACACACACACACACACAATAATAGTAATAATAATAATAATAATAATAATAATAATAACAATAATAATACCAAACTTGAAAATAACAAAACCTCCTACTTGTTAGTGCTGACCAAGGTAACACATCAAATGAGTACATTTAGAAAACATTTATAGTTTCTTTGCCTATCTGTTTTCTGAAGACACAGAGAAAGGAAAGATGTGGAGCTAGGTGGGTATGGAGTAGGGAGGAGCAAGGGAGGAGTTGGAGGATAGGAAACTGTGATCATAATATTTTGTCTGAATTAAAAGGAAACATCGTTCTATTAAAAGGAAACATTGTGATCAATATGATTTTCTAACACTTCATCTACACTGATCAATAAGGTGGGCAGTTGGTCTCTGCATCACCTCTACCTATGGGATAGCACATAGCTCCAAAAGAGACTTCATATGAAATCAAAGGCAGAAACTGCAGGCATGATTGTCCAGAGGCCAGGAGTCAGATTCTGCCCTGGACTCAAGCATTTGATGAGGAATGATTAGAATTAATCTTCCCTCAGTTTAGGGCTTGATATTTGTTCAAGTTTCTACGGTCTCTAACACATTATTATTTGGATTCTAGTTTACTACTCTTTGAGTAGTTTTCCTTGATTTTTACGTTTTTCTCACATACAAGGAAAACACACATGAATTTCAAATTAGAGTATTTGATCTCTTCCTATGCTTAAATTTCTAGCAAAGTTTTACAGTTGCCCCTTCACAGTTATCAAAGGGGCATTTCCGCCCCTTCTCTGAATGATCACAGTTTTTAGCTCTTATATGGAAAGACAATGCAGATGAAGCAACTTTTACACAGGCAGTTGCATTTTGAGAGTGACAAGAGATGAAAGAACATGAAAATAGATGTCAAAACAAGCCCAGACTCCTGCCTCTGCAGAAAGTGAAGTAGAATTGAGAGCACTAGAGAGAAAGGTAGGCAGTGCCTCCAATTCTCATGAAAATGAAAGAATTCTCACAAAAGAAATCAGAGGTGGGTCAAGACAATGAACATCTGTACAGTTGAGAAGTTGTTTTTTATAGGAAAGCAATCGTACTCTGCATTCACACACCCTCAATTCTATGAAATCAAACTCTTTCATACACATAGTCATACCTATAGCTTCCTTAATTCTACTCCACAGAAACTAGAAAGTAAAGATGTCCTAGATTACACCACCCCAATCACTTTCAAAACAGCCAGTAAAAGTGATGCACATGGTACGCCTTGTATTTCCCAGACTTCAGTAATGGATTTCATAGTCTGGGCAAGTAAAATCAAATACTACATGTATAACTAAATTTCTTTCTTCCTTTCTTCCTTTCTTCCTTTCTTCCTTTCTTCCTTTCTTCCTTCCTTCTTTTCTTTCTTTCTTTCTTTCCCCCTTTCCTTATTCCTTCCTTCCTTCCTTCCTTCCTTCCTTTCTTTCTTTCTTTCTTTCTTTCTTTCTTTCTTTCTTTCTTTCTTTCTTTCTTAAAGACCTTGAAATTAAGGCGATCACTTTTTAAAAAATCTTTGAAAGGAGTTAAAATCTAGGTTAAAAGAGAATCTCACAGTGTGAATGGGAAACCAGAGCAGAGTGCCATAGGAAGAACCAACTAACTGGGATTGAGCATCGGGAATGAGTAATGGAGAAGGGGGACAGAGCATAGAATATCTAAAAGCTAGAGGATATGGCTTCTTTATCACACACATGGCAGTCATATAAGAGGGGCCATCTGTAAGGTGAAGGACTTAGTAGCTGAAGAACTATAGACCATATGAATTCATAATCATAATGATTACCAAGAACCATCTATATGATTTTCTAAGAAACTACAGGGTTAGGCCTTATGTTTAGCACATTGTGAGAATCACCTGCTTATAAAGTACCTGACTCAACTTACAGATGGAGAAACTTAAATCATTCCATCTTGTTTCTCAGAGAGCAAATATCTATCTAAGATTTATCCAAAGGCAGATTATAAAAATTGAGAGAGTTGTTGAGAGTTTTAGTGGATTTAGTTTTGTTTGTCTTTAATGTTAGCATGTTGCTGTTGCTGCTGCTGCTGCTGCTACTGTTGTTGTTGTAGACATCATTCTCCTATTTAGTTGAGGAGTTCATTGATCCTAAGGCTCCAAAATGTTCAAGTAACAAATTGCTTGATTACCCAGCCATCTTTAGGATAAAGATCACTTAAGCAGTGTAAAATACAATGCCAGACTGAAAAAAGGCACAAGAGAAATCATGCATGGAGCAACAAGGTCATGATCACTGTGTATATGTAAAACAGTTTGTATGTATATGATTTTATCCATAAAGAAATATAATAAAATATCTTTAAAACTCTAGTGTTTATGGGGAACTTTCATTCGGAATGATTCAAGAACTAAGATAAGAACATAGATATTGAGGTGATTCAGATTTGTGGTGGTTTGAATACCAGTGTCCCCATAGACTCATATATTTGAATGCTTAGGGAGTGGAATAAGGAGGTATTTGTGGCCTTGTGGGAGTAAGTGTGGCCTTGTTGGGCTAGATGTGGACTTGCTGGAAGAATTGTTTCACTTGGGATATTCCTTGCAAGTTTCAGAAGCCCAAGATATGCCCAGAGGTTCACTCTCTACCAGCTGGCTGCGGATCAGGATGTAGAAATCTGAACCACTCTCCTGCCCTATGTCTCCCTGGGTCCTCCATTCTATCTACCCTGAGGATAATAGACTAGACCTCTGAAAGTGTAAACTAACCATAATTAATTTTTTCCTTATAAGAGTTATTATGATCATGATATTTCTTCACAGCAATAGAACACTGACTAAGATAAGACCCTAACAGAATCAACAAGGATCAGTAGAAGATAATTTGAATAGTAGACCACTATATATATAAAGTTAAGCTGTTAGGTAGGATTATAGAAGCAGGATATGCATCTGGTTAGAATGTTCAGATAACAGTTGCACAGAGAAGAGAAGAGATAAAATTCTAGTAAAGCCAGAATTCAAACATTTCCACTGGATTTCCTTGTATATATTTCCTGGGGCAGTGACTCTTCAATTGGTAGAAGAGGTTTCTATGGGCATATTGCTTAATAAACTTCCTTTGCGCAATATAAATATAAGTTTTGGGTTGATGGTTTTCCTCATGGTCTTGAGCTCCATAACACCAAATGTATGAGCCATGAAGGCAAAATACTTTCGAACTGAGCATTATATAGGATTGTATTTATTGAAAAGCACTATTAATATAGTTAAAATGGTAATCTTGCCAAAAGCAATATGCAGACTCAACGCAATCCCCATCAAAATCCCAACTCAGTTCTTCATAGAGTTAGAAAGAGAAATTCTATATTCATCTGGAATAACAAAAAAAACCAGGATAGCTAAAACTATTATCAACAATAAAAGAACTTCTGGGGGAATCAGTATCCCAGACCTCAAACAATACTACAGAGCAGTAGTGCCAAAAACTGCATGGTATTGGTACAGGGACAGGGAGGTGGATCAATGGAATAGGATTGAAGACCCAGAATTGAACCCACACATCTANAAAGAGCTTCCCTGTAAAAAGAATAAATAGGCGTCCTCAGAGGACTGGTCCACTGTTCTTACATCAACGAGGAGAGCAAACCCAGAGAGATGCAGGGCCTTCTGGACAGTCTACTAGGAAGGCAGCTCTACTGACTCTCCAGTACCCTGCCCTTTTTCTCTGTCTGTCTCACATTACCTCTCCCTCTCCTTTCTGCATTTCTTCCATCCAGGAATACTACATATTACTATTACTGGATAATAAATTTGGTGTCTTGAGACATTTGGTAGAATGGTAGTGTCCATTCAACAGATACAAGGACAAGCTTAGTGATTCTGGGTGTAAGTTCCAGCTAAAGCCATCAGAACTGAAGAGGTCCAACATGCCATCTTTCTTTTTTTTTATTGGATATATTCTTTATTTACATTTCATTTCCCTTTTCCTGGTTTTGCCATCTCTTTGTAAAACACTAGACCATACACAGGAAGGGGCTGTCTTCATTTGTTTCATGAAATGCTGGCTATACTCTATTCAGAGACGACAAAGACCAAATTTCTTTGTGAAACAATTTTACATGTTTATAAAGCTATACATGCCATATTGAATTGCTCTTTCCCCCGATGGTCTGAGTGTTATTAGACTGATCAATTGTAGTTATAGGCACTTATGCCATAGTAGTTACCTCAGGTCACAACAAAAGACTAAACAAGCCAATACTAGAAACCCAGTGAGATACCGTCTTTGGRTCCTTGATTCTCTTGTAGACCCCATTCCCCATTCAGTCTTTGCAAGTTCTTTGCATCTTACATTATCAAAAGCAATTTGCATTCCCCACCCCCTCCCAGCTCCCTGAAAAGCCAGCTGCCCCAGTGAAGTATGGGTTTGTTAAGAAAAGTCAATAAACCGTAAAGTGACACAGTAACCAGCATTGTTTCTTTCAATCCGACACTCCTTGGCACTATCACAAAAGTGGCAGTCACCCATTAAAGCAAACAGGAACAGTAGCAGATTGGCCAACACTGAGCAGGTGAATGGACGTTAACAAAAGGGACTCCTCCCTGGAAACCCAGGAACAAAGTTCTTTCATCAAATGATTCTTACACTGCTAAGCAGCTCTCAGAGGGTGTCAGGTCCTGAGCCTCCCAAGCTGACYCTATCAGAAACGTCCCCGCAGGCAGCATGCATTCTTGTAGTTCATTCTTGCTGACTTGCTCATGTTCACACCACTGGTGTGTGAATATCTATATGCCATGCACTGTACTAAATTCTTCAAATGCCCCATTTTATTGAATGCTCCCAACAAACCTAAGAAGAGGATACTCCCACTTTATAGCACAAGAAATCAAAGCACCTGAGTCATAAAAACTCCACTCCAGGGCGCGTGACGGGGAGTTAAGGTTCAACCTACTATTGTCTTATGCCAAAGCCCACACAGAGCCCACCTTTGACCTATGAACCTGCCCCTCTATGCAATTATGTCCAATCCAGACCCCACTTGTGAGGGTCTGTTTCAAGGCATACTTTTGCTCTTTCAAGATACTTACCTAAATAATTTGAGATAATCTGCGAGTTTAGGGATGTCAGTAATGTCCTCCTAAGGAGAAATATGAGAGTTACGAGCAGGAACTTCACAGATGGAGCTGCTAGTTCATACCAGAGGCACCCAGTATGTCTGTCAGTCACCTGCCACAGAGACTTAAAATCTGAATCAATTAAAGTGAAATGAAATGAGAAACTGAGTTCCTTAGTTATGTAAACCATAGTAGTTATTGCTGGGACTTAGCTGGGGTAGAAGCTGAATGGGAAACACGCAGGGGCCCCTGGGCAGGTGACAAAGTCCCGTTTCCCAATTCTGGATGGTGACTTGGTTGACAATATTAATTTGTTAATATGTATATTTATATGTGTTTTTTACTTTGTGAGGATAAGAATATGAAAAGAGGTTAAAAAAAAAAAACAACTGATACTTTCTATACCTACATGCTATTCAAGTTAAAAATTTGAGTTAGAAATGATAACTTTAATGTATGAACAGATCTGTATGAGCATATATCTTTTGTAATKTTTAAGTTAAAGAGGGCGACTCTAGTAACGTCCAGGTCACTGATTAAACCTGGTTCAAAGTTCCTCTGAGGTGGCAGTTGATGGCTGGCTGCGGCATACAAAGCTACTGAGGGAAGGAGGGAATTTCTCCTTTGTTCCAAGAAGGGCTGATTTCCTGTTACGGATCTAGTGTAGTGACAGGCACAAAGGAACTCTGACTTCTGCTCTGGCAGGGCTCTGCTTTGTGTATTATTTGCTCTCCTGAGAAACCAACTTCCTATTTTAAGGCCGTTATTGATAAGAGGACTCCCAGTGAATGCATAAGAATGTGGTGACTTGTTTAGCTCCAGTTTCAGCAGACCCACTGCTTGGACTCAATGTGATTAAACCAGTAATTATTACCTTGGTTGAAGAAGTTAAAACAAAAGAGTGCTCAGTGAAAGAATCAAACCAGTGGGGCAGTGCAAGGCTTTATCCAGCCACCTCTGGTGAGGGTCAAGAGTGGTAACCAGTTTTCCTTCTAAGGTATGACTGGAGGGTTTTAGTTTCTGAAATAAAAAAATGTTTAGGAGTGTTTGATGATATCCTAAAACCTTCCTAATACTGGGACCCTTTAATACAATTCCTCGTGTTGGGGTGACCTCCAGCCATAAAATTATTTTTGTTGCTACTTTCTAACTGTAATTGTGCTGCTGCAGTTACTTGTGATGTGAATAACTGATATGCAGAATCTCTGAGATGTGACAGCCGTGAAAGGGTCTTCAACCCCCAAAAGAGGTCACAACCCATAGTTGAGAAGCATTGTCTTCCTCTCTGAAAAGCCATCCTCTGTCAGCCTCACTCAGTGGCAACATATGACCAGACACCAAGGCTTTTAAAGCGTTTTCTTCGCCCTCATGGGTGCCCCGTGCCATAGGCTGTGCGGCTCCTTTTAGACTTAAAGGACCAACTCCATGTCCCTTGCTTGTGCAGTGGAGCCCATTGTAATTTYGCCACATACACTGCCAACTGATCTCCAGGAAGAAATTCAATATAACAGCTTCAACTGGTGGTGATAAAATTCTCCTAATGGTCCCTTGTAGAGAGCTAATCCAAGAGAAGCCAGTTCTTGCTAACTTTAAGTCTGTCACACAAGCAACATCTTTTCTTTTTGGACGACATTTTCTCTTTCCTCCAATCTGCACCTTCTAGTATAAATTCTGAGTTAACAGAAGCATTCATACCAAAGTGTTGTCTGCCTTCCCGCCTTCGAGGGTCACTTCCAAACTAGACAATGCTGCTTCTACCTCGTCAACCTCAGACTTGGTTGCAAAGTCCTGTATTTCAGCACACAGTGATAGCTTGCTGATGTGATACTAAAACATAAACAGAGGTTTTATTTTAATTATTTAAATTAATGTATGTTCTTGAAACAGAATCTTGTTAAAGGTTCTAGACCGTTCAGGCTAGTCTCAAACTCTCTAGGTAGCATAAACTGCCCTTGAACTTATGATCTTCTTGCCTCAGTTCTCCAAAATGGTGAGATTACAGGCATGCCCTGCCTCACCTTGCTCAAGACAGAGAYTTTAGAAATGTTACAGCCACAAATGGACCATTGACCATCTCTTCTTTTTCTGGAGAATTTCCCTCAAATCCTGAATACCTCCTGGAAAGAAGTCCGTCTGTGCAGGGAAATGACATCTAATTAAACTAACTGTGAGATTTAACATTAGTTGTGGTCAAACCTAGTTCTGCCTCAACATTGTACCTGTGGAGGCAAGTGACAGGAAATGCAGAATAGTTNTGGAACACCAAAGACACAATCCACCTACCAAATGCTGTCCGACAAGAAGGAAAGAGTGGACCCAGGTTCTGGAAAGGCCCAATGCAGCAGTGTAGGGTAATACCAAAACAGGGATGTGGGAAGGGGTGAATAGGGGAATGAGGGGGAGGGAAAAAGACATATGGGACATTGGGGGTGGGGAAACCAGGAAAAGGGAAATGAAATGAAAATATAGAATATATCCAATTAAAAAAACAAAAAAAAGAACAATATTGAACAATGGAAATGTATCAATGAAATAACACTGTACATACTAAGAGCATTTCATAACTTTCTTTTAATCCAAATACTTGTAGACCTATTTGATGCTACTTCAAAAACATTAAACCTATTTTAAAGAACACACTATGTAGTCCTCACCAGGAACTATATTAATCACTTGTTCTTACTTTGTAGCTTTGATAAGTTATTGTGAAAGAAATCAACTGTGATCCAAAATGGGGGAAAAATCATTGAGAAACAGTCTCCATGCAAGTATGAAATGAAAAGAAATATTTTACCTCACAGCACTGATAAACACTAAGAGGTATTAAAAGAGGTAAACTGTTTAAAGTATAAATGTTTAGGAGTATATTATAATTTCCAGAAATATAACTGCTAATACAACATTTCCTAGGGTTTATTGACATCCACTGAATTGGAAAAACATATTATAGTAAGATGGAAAGTGCACACAGCTGATTGAATTTCAAGGCCATGTATACTGCTCACAGTTACCCAGGTCTCATGCAAAGACACTGACTGATAATGAAGCCTCTTGCTAATCTCTTAGAATGCAACAAAAAATAATATTTAGGAAAACAAATTACCTTGATTTGTAATTACTTGATGTGATTTTAACTTCTCCTCTGCATAATAAAGTTTTATTTTGCAAATTCAGAGTACAGGTTAGAGTTTGCCTGTGAGGCATCCTTATATAGATGACAAATACCAGAATGTTCTTGGTAGCCCATTCAACATTTATACTATGAGTAGATCAAATGAAAGAGGAGCCATTTGGTATTTAAAACATGAGCCTCCAATAGCTGTATATGAGTTTAGATCTTGTATCACACAGCCAAGATGATAATAAATTATTAGTAATGTATTGATTGTGGTGAGTGCCACCATGTAAACAGAATTTTCCTCTACTAAATACTCACTTAACAAGATTTACATGCCTTTTTACTTTTTGACATAAAAGCAATTGATGCCCCTGTCTCTAGACATTGACAAGTGAGGATACTGATTTTCTGGGAAATGACAGGTGATTTCTTCTCTATAATCGTTGTCTCACACAGTCACTGGCTCATATTAGAAATTCAATAAAAATGTATTGAACTGACGGGAAAGGGAATGAATTCTGTGTAAAAAGATCAAAACAGTTGTTTAACATTGTGCAACAGTCAGTCTTAAATTTTTTTTTTTATTTTAGGAGAGTGTTAAGAATATTCTCATATACTACATGTGTAAGAAAAAGCTTATACACATTTTTCCTAGAAATTTACCAAGACTTTTATAGCTTTCAAATAAAGATATAAAAGTAAGAATGGGCATTGATGGGAGATGGAGAAGTTCATCATGAGTGGGAGGAAGATGAGAGAGGATATTGGGATATGTTCAAAGGACAGTGTGTGTGTGGTTTGTGTGTGTGTGTTTGTGTGCGTGTGTGTGTGTGTGTGTGTGTGCGTGTGTGTGTGCGTGTGCATGTGTGTGTGTGTGAAATTATGAGAAAATAGAGAATCAAAATTGGTTTTAAAAAAAAGTACAGATGCTTTACTCCAACAATATCACTCTAAGTTTCAATTACAAAAAAAAGCATTCTGTGTGTACACAAACACCCACGAGTGTTTCTAATAACAGTAACAAATAAGAGAGCCTCGAAGCCATCTTCAAATTGCATAGTAACTCATCAAATGAAATACAGCAAAATCAGTCTTCATGTTTTTTTCTGGTGCAGTTTCTTATTTTTTGTCATTTTTCTATATGAAGTTTACAACTTTCCAACAGCTAACTTCTTCCAGTATTGAACTAAAGAAATACAAGTAACATTTAAAAAAATAAAAGTAAAAATAATTGAAACAGCATACTAACAAGATCCCTCACAATCACAAGATGACTACTTTGTGCCTCTTCTACCTAGCCTGAGGGAGTGTTATGTCCTTACCAACATTGTGGTCTTACTGACAATTATCCCACCTGCTGCATGAAATACATAAAGAAACACAGCTAGTGTCACATGCTGTCTTCTAGTGGAGACTCCTCACTCCAAATTTTATCATGTACACAGACTGCAGTAACTACAGAAATATGAAAGGAAAAATGGGAGCACTGCCAAGATAGAACGGTTTGGAAACAATAGAGAAAGAAGTATCAGGGTACAACTAATATGATCCAAACATTATAAGAAATGTGGGCTTTATAAGAAGAAAGAAAAAAGGTAAATACAGAAGTTTGGAGAAGGGTAAAGGGAAATAGCATAATACAAGTGACCAAGGGGAGAAAGTGAAAGTGGTCTCTAGGCAATGTTGAGAGTTATAAAAAAGAAGGGAGGTGGATCAAAATAACAATACCAATGTCTGAAAAAGCCACAAGGAATCACACTATTAACTTTTTCCATCACATAAAAACACACACAAAAATACACACACACACACACACTATATATATATATATTAAACTTTTTGCATCTCGACTGATGCTCTTTCCTCCAAAAGCCACAGACAACATAACAGAAACCCTAATATCAAACATCGAAAGCTCTCTTTTGAGCTCTTATCTAGAGCTCTCCAAAATAGTCCTCAAGTATAGAGTCTATTGCTCTTGCCTTTGTTTAGCCTCTAGAGATAGAAGGTAAGTTCTTCTTGCTCAAGAAGATAGGATATTGAGAAACAGAGCCCAGACCCCTGAGCTGGAACTGAACTGAATGCCCCCTCCCTGAGGACTAGCTTTTGTGTTACAAGGAAGCACTCTGTACACCTCTAAAGAAGGGAGAGAGCCACCAATCCAACCTAGCTATGATGCCTGTGAACCACATCAGCATGCCTATGAATCACATCAGCATGGCATGATTACCCTCAGGGTACACTAGTGGCACACATACAACCTTCCAGTCCACATTGCTATCTATAATCGCAGATCGGCACTCTACTCTCTAGCCCAGAGCTCTGCCTGCCTCTTTGGAGGCCTGTTCATATTGGGTAAAATCAGGTAAGAAACCCACACCCCAATTCCTCACCTGCTACCTTTCCCCCCCCAGACATGCCCAGCAAGTGAGGTCTGTCCTGTCTTTTCTGAGCTCCATCTTTCAGTTCATACTTCTACTTGCAGTTGGGGATCTGCAATCCACTCCCTGGGCCACAGCTCTGCCTGCCTATGAGGAGGCCTGCTGCCATCTGAAACAAACAGTCCCAGAGGCAAGTTGCTTTCAGAAACTGCCAGGGCACTTAACATCAAACACAAATAGATGGCTAAAAGAAGTATGAGAACACAATCAACAAAAGCCAGTGCAGTACAGTGACATCAGAAGCCAGTTCTGCTACTCCAGCAAGACCTGGGTATCTTACCAAACCTGAAGAGCAAGAACATGACCTTAAGTCTCATCTTTTGAAGATGGTAGAGGCCTTAAGGAGGAAATAAGTAAATTCCTTAAAGAAATATAGGAAAATAAAATCAAACTGGTGAAGGAAATAAGTAAAACTGCTTAAGACCTGAAAATAGAAACCCAAGAGACCATAAATATAATCCAAGACTACTATGTTCAACAAAACTTTCAATCACCATAGGTGGAGAAAGCAAGATATTCCATGAGAAAATCAAGGTTAAACAATATATTTCTATTAATGCAGTCATATACAGGATACTAGACAGAAATTCCAAAACAAGAAGGATAACTAAAGCCCAAAGATCACAAAAAATAGATAAGTCTTTAGCAGCAAAACCCAAAGAAAAGATCTTGCCTCAGCTCAGAGCTGCAAGCAGTCTCCGACCGGAGCAGACACCAACTCGCTCAGGGTCTGGGTACTCTGGCCCGGGTCCTTGATCCAGGCAGCCACCTTGCATCTGCAAGCGGTCCCGACCGACCTGCGCAGACACAAACGCGCTSGGGGTCTGGGTACTCCGGGCCCGGGTCCTTGATCCAGGCAGCCACCTTGCATCGGATCTGAAGGGCAGGTGGTCACRGAGCTCACCTGACCGGCTACCAACTCGCCCGGAGATCTGTGCAGCATGTGCCCGGATCCCAGGCAAGACGGACACCTTGTCTCAGGGCAACATAGTCTACTAACAGCAGAGACCAGACTTGATTCTTAAAAGCTGGCATCCAGGCAGGCCAGGAGGAGACAGTGGGAGGCCAACTGCACACACACCAGCAAGCAGCGAGGAGTCTCAGGCCTGGCCCAGAAGAGCTGAGGAGGTAATTAGGAGCCCTATAGCTAAAACCATCCAGCATCCACCTAGAGAACACGGTCACCCTCGGTGACAGCAGCAACTAAAGCCAGGCTCATAAGAGCTTCAAATACCAACCAG
>BDUI01003941.1:7075-17318 GCA_002335545.1 Apodemus speciosus
ACACAGGCTGGAGTTATCACAGAGAAAGGAGCTTCAGCTGGGGAAATGCCTCCATGAGATCCAGCTGTGGGGCATTTTCTCAATTAGTGATCAAGAGGGAAGAGCCCCCATCCCTGGGCTGGTATTCTTAAGAATACCCTGGGCTGGGTTCTGTAAAAGAGCAGGCTGAGTGAGCCAGGGGAAGCAAGCCAGTAAGAAACATCCCTCCATGGCCTCTGCAACAGCTCCTGCTTCCTAACCTGCTTGAGTTCCAGTCCTGACTTCCTTTAATGATGAATGGCAGCATGGAATTGTAAGCTCAATAAACCTTTTCCTCCCCAATTTGCTTCTTGGTCATGATGTTTGTGCAGGAATAGAAACCCTCACTAAGACAGCTGCTAATACAGATCCATGTCTGCAGCTTTTGAGACAAGATCAGGGAGAAAAATTGCTAGAACCCAACTTCTGATCCTTGGTTAAAGACCACTACTTCAAAAATCTAAGTCACACAGAGAAACAAAAAAGTACTGTTAGAATTAAACTGTTGCCTTCTCTTGGTCACAGACTACAGAAGAAAGAGAAAGGGTATTCTTAACACATGCCCTAGTACATTGAGTTCTACACCATGTAGTTTAAAATGATGTCATTTGACATGATAGGCATAGCCTGATAAAACTTTATAATAATTAGGACTATCTTAATTCCAATGGCTAAAAGTTCCACCTGATACTGGCCATTTTAAAAGGGGCATTTTTAAGCCAGGCAGTGGTGACACAGGCCTTTATTCCAGCAAGGAGAGGCAGGCAGATCTCTGAGTTCAAGGCTAGCCTGGTCTACAGAATTAGTTGTGGAATAGATGTTAGTCTTGTTTGATTTCTAAAGCCCACTTCCCTTCTGACACACCACATTATCTTAAAGAATATACTTTTTTAGTCAGATATATTCTTTATTTACATTTCAAATAATTTCCCCTTTCCTGGTTCCCCCCTCCCCAAAAGTCCCATAAACCCTCTTCCCTCCCCCTGTTCCCCAATCAACCCTCTCCCACTTCCCTGTCCTGGTATTCTCCTACACTGAAGCATCGTGCCTTTCCAGGACCAGGGGCCTCTCCTTCCTTCTTCTTGGACATCATTTGATANCCTTGGAGGCCCTTGCTCCTCGTCCAGGCCCTGAATGACTCAGGCTTTAGCAGCCTCACCATCACAGCCCTGTCAAGTCACACAAAGCAATCAGTAATGCTTGCAGCTCCCGGCCTGGAAGGCCGCAATCACATCCCCGGGAGCATCCAGYAGAATGGACTCTGCTAATCACACTTGGCTTCGTGCACCTCTCGTCCCTCACCCATGGACACTCCATTCCCTCCCTTTTCCAGGACGCGTTTGAAAAGGCAATGGGAGGCCAGAATCCTTCAGCAAGAGAGTTCTAACTTCCCATTACACAGTGAAGCATGAGGTATATGGAAGGGCTTTGGACGAGCCTTAGACCTTGCCATGAGTCAGAGCCATTCAGTTATACAAATATTCCTTCGCTCAAAGCACACTCAACAAACCCCTAAGGACAACAGGAAATGTGTGAGASGCAAAGCACAGATCAAACCCTAGGCTGAGAAGGGGAATGTTGGCCAAGGCACCTATTCCTTGAGAGGCAGTTTAGAGTCACAGCTGAGAGTCTATGCCCTGGAAACCAAATCCTGACTTTGTAACGTATGAGGTGTACTACCCTGAGAAGAAATAGGAAAACTCTTGAGGGTAGTGTGGGGTAAAAATGCAGAGTAGATGACTGGGCAGTTGTGGGACCATGGTGTGTGTAGCTTGGTGGGGCAAGGCCACTCCAGAGACTCGACTCCATAATCCTGTGGCCATCAGTCACGTGTGGCCACGCCCCACGCCCTAGTGTTCTGGCTGGACTCCACCTCTGCAGTCACCTGGCTACAGGCAGTGGTGGCGCATACCTTTAATCCCAGTGCTCAGGAGGCAGAGGCAGGAGATCTCTGTGAGTTCAAGGCCAGCCTGGTCTACAGAGTGAGTTCCAGAACAGCCAGGRCTACACAGAGAAACATAACAAACAACAACAATGCAGAATAGATGCCCAATAAACAGCTACTGTAGTAGGAAGGTAGCAGGGAGCGTGGTTTTACCTGTGCCGCAGGAAGCGCAGGCGCAGTACACAGAAAATGCAGTGTCTGTATGTGCAGTGTCCTTTGGCCATTGCATAGCCTGTGAGACAGCAGAAGGAGGAGGAAGCCAGTACGCTGTGACACTGAAGGTTACAATAAACATGAAGAAAGTTTCAAGGGCACAGTCTTCACCAGACAGCATGTGCATCTAGTCCCAGCCAACATTTAGGGCCACAATCAGTGAAGACACATGACAGGGCCTCCAAAGCTGGGGAGCCAGCTCCTGGGACTTGCTTCATTGGCTGCCTGTGTTCTAGACTCGGCTCAACTTAAAAGGCTTATTCCTGCTGTCTTGGCTCCCTGTCTACTGCTGTAATAAAAAGGACTAAAGCCAACGTGGGAGCAAAGGGCTTATTTGGTTTATATGTCCAGATCACAGACCATCATCGAGGGGAGTCAGGGCAGGAATTCAAGCAGTGCAGGAACCGGGAGGCAGGAACCAAAGCAGAGGATCGATGCTCACAGGCCTGCTCCCCAAGGCTTACTCAGGCTGCTTTTAATACAACCAGAACCAACTGCACTGCATGAGGGTAGCACCACCCACAATGGGCTGGACCCTTCCCCATCAGTGGTGAATCAAGTAGTGCATGCCTTTAGTTCCAGCACTCAGGAAGCAGAGGCAGAAGGATCTCTGTGAGTTCAAGGCTAGCCTAGTCTACATGGTAAATTCAAGGGCAGCCAGGACTATGTAGAGAGACCCTATCCAAAAAAAAAAAAAGGCCATGTGTTTAATCCCAGCACTTGGGAAACAGAGGCAGACAGATCTCCGTGAGTTTGAGGCCAGCCTGGTCTATAGAGCTAGGGCAGCCAAGGCTACACAGAGAAATCCTGTCTTGAAAAAAAAAACAAAGCTGGGGAGGAGAGTGTGAGAGGCCTCTCTCTAGAAAAGAGATGGACGTGGCAGGCCAGGCTCATAATCAATGTTCCCAGCTCTTTTGGACCCATTTGCAAGTGAGGCCCACTGAAGGCAAATGAAGCTGAGAAGAGGGGAGAGCAAGGGTCAGGAGCCTCCCAGCCKSAGCTGAGGACAAGCTTGTATTGAGGATCACTGTAAGTAAGAAGAGGCACACCGAGGAGAGCTGTCACTTGGGAGGGCGGGAGTCGGGAGGCCTCCATTGTCACATGGCTTACTTTGTGTGGCTTCCCCTTGGCCTCTGTTGTTTCCAGCAAAAGAAAATGGTTTATTAATAAGACTTCAAAGGACATTTAGAGCTCAGGATTGTGATGTGTGGACTCAACCAATGCTTGGGCTCTTAGGATTTGGAGTGTTTGGGAGGGCTCTAAATACCAGAAGGAACTCCAGAATAGCCAGGTCTGAGAAAGGGTGGGATGGTTAATGTCGACTTGACAGAAGCCGGAGAGACATGCCTCTGAACATGCCTGCCTATGGGGGATTGTCTTTTTTTTTTTAAGGTTTATTTTATGTGAATTAGTGTTCTGCCTGCATGTATGTCTATGTGTACCTGTGTGTGCCCATGGAAGAGAGTGTTGAATCACCTGAGTTGTGGGCGGTTGTTACCTGTCATGTGGGTGCTGGGAATTGAACCCAGCTCCTTTGCAAGAACAACAAGTGCCCCTAACTGCAGAGCTATCTTTCTATCCCTGTAGGGATCATCTTGACTGCATTAATGGAGGCAGGAAGACCTGTCCACTGCGGGCGGCACCATTCCCTACCTGGAATGCTGGACCGAGTGAGTGATGAGGGGGCTGGGCAGCAGCAGCTCTCATCTCTCTGCTTCCTGATTGTCGCTGCAACGTGAACACCCTGCCTCAAGCACCCACTTCCTTATTCCCTACCACGGTGGGCTGGACCCTTGAACTGTGAGCCAGAAAGAAGCCCTTTTCCCATTCAGTTGCTTTTGTCAGAGTCTTTTAGTTACAACAGCAAGTAAAGAAATTAATTCAAAGGGCTATTCACAGCTCACAACCCTCAGGTCATGAGCGCTTCAGAAGGGGTGGGAAAGGGGTGTGGGGGAAAGGGATGGAGTCAGTTAAGGCAGATGGCCTGCTGGAGCTCCTGATAGCTCCAGAGCAAACGAAGTTGGCTTTCTTTCCTCTCCTAACTCATGCTACCTCAGGAGCCTGTGGAAAAGCTGCATTAGAATCGATAGCCTCATGAATAAGTGAACAGGCAACGTAACACATCTTGCCTCCAGCACAGAGCTTCCTCAGGAAAATGGAGCCTCGACCCATTTCTGTGGTCCAATCTGAGTTTCTTCAGAAGACTCCGAAGGGAATGAACTCTTAGGGTCATCTCAGGCATGCCCCTGCCTCTGTTCTGGCCTCTGTATGCCTTCACCAAGTGTTTAGAAGCTGAGAAATGTCTTTCTCTTCTCACCTCAGCCCAGAGAGGCCACTCTGTCCTCTCAGTCTCCCACAGGCAGGCAGCCCCAGCCTTCTACATGCCCATCCAGTGTGCTCTCCCTCCTGGTACCTGCTTCACTGTCTTTGTTCAGCCCTGGCCTTCGGCTTCTTGCCTCCCCAGGCTTCATGMCTTTCTTTGGATAATGGCTTAATTCCTCATAGAATCAGCAGATAGACGAAGGCAGATGCCCCACCACCACCACCACCACACACACAGACATAATTCCCCCCCCAACCCCACCTCAGAATCCTTGTAGAAGGTTATAAATGAGACCCTCAAAGTCTGAAGAAGAAAAATAAATAAATTTCTGAGCATAAGACACCAAGACTCCAGCCGGGCAGTGGTGGCACACGCCTTTAATCCCAGCACTTGGGTGGCAGAGGCAGGCGGATTTCTGAGTTCGAGGCCAGCCTGGTCTACAGAGTGAGTTCCAGGGTGGCCAGGACTACACAGAGAAACCCTGTCTCGAGAAAAAAAAAAAAAAAGAACCTGTCTTTATGGACTAGACAAAGAGTTTCTTTGGAGTCATATCTGATCTGTATTTAGTTTGTTCCTCAAGGAGACACATGTACGCTTTGTTGTGCAAGACGGGGTGAGTTAATTATCAACAACATGGTTTTCACCAAATTATGCTGTGCTTTTTTTTTTAAGGGAAGTAAAAACACTTTATGATGAAATTAAAGATTTACATGGAAAATATTTCAGATAGACACGTTAAAATTGACAATTTTCATGGAAAATCAAGGAGTAAAGTGATAGACATGTAAAACATTGCTAAATTAACTGAAATATGGGATAGAAACATTTTATGATAGAATGGAAGATTTTTGTGGAAAATATTTCTGATAAAATTGTAGAAAAATGTAGAAAAATATGTTAGGATTGAAGATTATCGTGGAAAATTTTATATGCTGTGTGCTTAAATATGCCTAAAGTAACCCACTCGGAGTCAGACTCCAGAAGTCTGAACCAGCATCTGCTACTGAGTCTGACCTCTCCTGCCTTCTTGCCTCTCTCAGCTGGTCTCTCTGCACACAGCTAAGGCCACAGAGAATTCTGAATGCTACAAGAGCAAATCATCAACAAACACCCCAGACGAAAATGGTGGCCGTTCCTTTGAAGAGATAGATAACAGCCTTCTGAGTGTGCCCTGAAACTCCTCAGAGCTTTCATCTGCTTTGGTTCCTCAGTTTCCCCCTCCACCTCTCTGGCCACGGGGAGAGGCGCCCTCAGAACTAAAGGCTGTTCAGTGTTGCTGGGATAGTTAGCATGTCGAAGGACTTGTGCCAGTCCTCTTTTTCCTCTTTGTTCTAGTGAATTCCTTTACGTTTCTCACTAGGAGATGCTCTCTCCTGATCTCTGATCAGGACCTGTGGTGTTTGGGATGATGGTTCCCTCTGAGTTACCATGACAGGGCTTTACTTACTTGTACCACTCCTGTGCAGACTCCGAGGTCATCTGCCTGTCTCGTCTGAAGTGGGCAATCAGGACGATGCCCCTGTAGCTCCACATCAGACCTCCTTAGTACACATGTGAACACGTGTTGTTTTGAGACATTTATACTGTGCTTCACACACACACACACACACACACACACACACACACACACACACACACACACAATGCCGAGGATCCATGTTTAGTTGTCCCAGGCAATTGGCCCTAGTTTGACCTGACAGAAAGTAGATTTAGCACCCCAGGAAGTGGCATAGAATTATCTGTCTGGTCCCTTGCAAGAGACAAGAGTGCCACAGTTTAGTGAACCTGGGAAGCTTAGCACTAATTTACGAAGCTACCTAGATACTTGTTCCATTGTAGCCCAGGCTGGCCTTGAATTCCTGATCATCCCAGCCTCAGCCTCCGAAGTGCGTATACAATCTATAATAACCGGGCCTAGTGGCCCACGCCTATAATCCCAGCACTCAGGAGGTGGATGCAGGAGGATCTGGAGGATCAGGTATCAAAAACCACATAGGATTACGAAGTGAGTTCAAGAGTCTTAAAGAACCAAGGGCTGGAAATGGAGCTTAGGAGGACGCCTCCCCAACATACCACAGGTTTTAGGTTAGATCCCCAGCACACACACACACACACACACACACACACACACACACACACACACASAGAGAGAGAGAGAGAGAGAGAGAGAGAGAGAGAGAGACAGAGAGACACAGAGACAGAGAGAGATAGAGACAAAAGTCAGAATCACAGACAGAGACACAGAAAGAGAGACAGAGACAGAGGCCGAGAGCATTTGGCCTTAGCTCTTAAGGCTACAAGCTCTAGGCTACTCTAAGGCAGAGGACCACAGTGCCAGGCTTGAGCTTTCTAGCAGGGCCCTGAGGTCCAGCCCCAGGCTCCTGGCTCCACCAGCAACACAGGCTGGCTCCCAACACATGGGTTGTGGCTGTCACCAGAGAGGAACTGGCAGCAGACACAGCAGACTATGTTTTCTTTGCAAGCTGAGGGTAACTAAAGGAAGCTGAGAATTCTTCTGTTCTGCTTCAAGGAGGAGGGGCACGGAGGAACTGAGAACCAAGCAGGCCAGCGGCTTGCCAAAGGGAGAATTCCTCTAACTTCTAAGACAAACTGGAGTGGAGACCAAAGATAGGGTGGGGAGCTAGGGCCTCGCAAAACCCCTGGGTCCTATTGGAAATATCAAATTGCCTCATGGTGGGAGCCAGTGCTTATTAAATGTTTTGTGCCAATCAGCTCTGTGCCCAGAGCTAGGTTATTCTATGAAGTCAGTGTGTGCAGAGGCTGGGAACATCAGCACACACACACACACACACACACACACACACACACAACTGGGCTCCAGTCTTTGACTTTGTTATTCACCAGCTCTGTGATCTTGAATGTTTCTTTTTGTTTGTTTGTTTGTTTGTTTGTTTCTCCGTGTAGCCCTGGCTGTCTTGGAACTCACTCTGTAGACCAGGCTGGCCTCGAACTCAGAGATCTGCTTGTCTCTGCTTCCCTGAGTGCTGGGATTAAAGGTGTGTGCCACCACTGCCCGGCTCTCGATTACTTCACTATGAAAATGGGAACGCTAATAGCACCCTTCTGGTAGAGTCTGCAGATCAAGTGAATTGACATCCATAAAGCTCCTAGTATGTCCGCCATATAGTAAGCTTTGGCTATTCTGAGTCTGTTGAATCTTCACACACACACACACACACACACACACACACACACACACACACACACACACCTCTGAAGTAGGTATCATTAATTGTGGAGGCTCCAGGAAGCTGAATGATCCTACTGAGATCCCCAGTTCTGTGTGATTGACAGAGGATGAGTGCCCCCCTAGGTGGCCCTGGTTGTCCCTATCTTTAAGAAGAAGCAGATTCACAATAGATAGCTCCCCTTGTGTCCTTTAGCCATTCAACTTGGAAGCCACAGCCCTGTTCCTGAACTGGAACAAAGGTGATCTCCACCTTGCCTCCTAGGCCTGGGTTGCCCTCTGGGCCCAGCCAGCAGGTCCCTCCCACCCAACTATAGCAACCAGGGGACTGGGAGCCTCCCAGGTGCTACATCCGCATCATCAGCCTCAGGCCTCCCTTGGGGCCTCTCCCTTCAAACCACAGCATCCTCATCCCACCCCCACCCCAGGTAGGATACTGGTCCCTCAGCCTGGAGGGACCTTTTTAATTTCAGGATAAACAGACTGTCATCCTGGCTCAGCCCTCTGTGGGCTTGCTGCTCCCTGCCCCCCTCGATCCGCAGTGCACAGCCGCTCTGTTCTCCTGCCAACTTGGCAGCTCGTTGCTGCTGTTACTATCAACACCTCTGAGGGAAAAAGGAGAGAAGTCAGTTCTGATCGCCTAGTGCACTGAGCAACAAATTCATGCTGAGCTGGAGCACTCTGGAATGTCTCCCAAGCTCCGAAGACTCCCGGGTGGGGCAAGAAAGGTGGGACTGTGTTGTAGGGAACAGATGGAGCCGGAAATCAGCCCAGGGTCGGATCCGATGAGCCTCAGTTCGAGCAGCCCCTTAGCAGGGCCACTGGGACCAGGCGAGGACACACACAAACCGGCCCCTCCCCTCCCCACCCCCCCAGGTCAGGGAGTGCCAGGAAGGAATAGGAAGAGCTGCTAAGGGCTGTGGCCGGAGCCTCAGAGGTACTGGATAGGAATATCGGCAAATGGATCTTGCTTTTCCCTCATTTCTTGTCACAGTCCAAGGAACATGGATGGCTTCAGTTCAAGAAATGGTAGATCAGGGTTTTGCGGTGTGGGTAGGAAAATGCTTTTGGGTTTTTGTTTTTCATTTAGACTGCCAGTTTAGGGGTGTGTGGACCGGGTCTTTTGCTTCCAGCATCCTTGGACTCCAAGTCTCCTTTAGCAGTTCAGACTGGGTGCTTCCTTAACAGTTGGAAGCTTTCCAGGGTCAAACTTTCCCTTTACCCGACCCCACTCAGAGCCACTCAGGTCCAGCCCATTGACTTCCTAAACCTGCTAGTGCCTTTCTCAGTCTTGGACTAGGGCTCCGGGGGTGGGGGGGCAGCTGGGAAGAACAAAGAATACCTTCAAAGACACAAAGTCTACACCACAGTGAAGCAAAAGCCAGCTGATAACCCCAGTTGCTTATGTCTTGATAGTCTCAAGAGGTGACCTTTGTGCCACCTTTCCCAGGAGGAATACCTTTCCAGCCTTCTCCCTGCTAGCTAAGGTAAAGCCTGTACTTCCAGGCTTTGGTCTCAGCCACATGGGCTGGTTCCAGGCATGCTCCTGAATTCTATACCAGTGGTGTCCGCCCAACCCACCCAAGAATGTGTGGTCCTGGTTCCTAGCTGGGGGTGGGGCAGAGTGGGGGGTGGGGACCATCAGCCTGTTTGCTTTTCTAGAACACAGAGAAGTCCGGCGCCTCAATGGGCTGCAGACTACGGGTGAAACTGATGCCTGCATGCGCCTGGATTGTGTACGCCCTCCTTTTCTACACCACTTTCCCCTCCACCCTCCCTAGACGCCATTTTTCAGATGTGAATCTGACACCAAGATTATTTCCAGCTCCTGGAATCTGAACCCTCTCACCTTCCTCGTAAGAACTATCCAGCTCCCCCCAGAAAACCTCTGGACTGTCCCAGGGCCTGGCTGCAGGAAAGAGAACTCAGTCAGCAGGCTGGCATGGAAATAAGCCACGAGAGGCTGCGCCCGCCGTTCCGGGCTGCACCTGTGAGCAGCCCCTCCGATGAAGCCCTGTCAGCGTTTCCATGACAAACTCATATTTCCGGATGCTCCTCTTCCAGCCTGAAGAGCTTGCCTCTCAGCGAGGCTTGATACTGAAAGTGCATCCAGATTTCCACTCCCCCCAAAAGACTGCACACTCATGAAAACCTACACTCTCCTTTCATGTATTCCCTCTTTATTCTGAGAGTTTGATGGCTTCACCTTTGTTATAGGCTACGTGAAAATGAGTGACACACAGCTGGAGACTTGCGGTGGAGAACTATGGATGACTGCACACGGCCACCACACGGCGTGTCAGACCTCTCTCTGCAAGAGAGCCTCTGCATCCCTTTGCTTGTCTCAAAGTCAAAACACCCACCAGTGATTTCTACCTCTGAGCTTGAAGGACTCCCCAGCTCCAGCTGTCCACTGTAACAATGCATCTGTCTGGAGCAGAGGCTGACTCCAGAAGGTCACCAGCTCCCAGCTGATAACGGATGAGGGGAAGGACTGTGATGCCTGGAAGGTCAAGGAAGGGCAGAAAGGACTGTA